>BTPG01000001.1:93486770-93640673 GCA_036245525.1 Semisulcospira habei
TGATGGTGAATTGTGTTCAGACGCTGCAGAACAGACTTGGAAGCCGAGCCATATACCACAGAGCCGTAATCCAGTTTGGACCGAACAAGGGCCCGGTACAGTCGAAGTAAGACGATGCGGTCTGCACCCCAGTCAGTACGACCAACGACACGAAGAATGTCGAGGGCCTTCCGACAAGAGGTTCTAAGGTAGTTAACATGGTTGCAGAAGGTCAATCTTTTGTCAAAGATGACCCCCAAAAACTTAGCCTCTTCAGCCACCTTAATTGGCACTCCAGCAATGCTCAGGCTAGGTTCTGGAAAAAATTTCGTCTGGTTAGTAAAATGCACACAGACTGTCTTGGAGGGCGAGAATCTGAATCCATTGAGAGACACCCACCCCTGGATGCGATCAACGCACAGCTGCAAGCGCCTCTCAAGGGACGCAAGTCCTCGACCTCGTGCACACAAAGCAAAGTCGTCCACAAACAAAGAGCATTCAGAATCATCCTTGACGGCCTTTACAATGTTATTTATTTTAATGCTAAATAAAACAGGAGATAGAATACTGCCCTGCGGGACACCCATCTCCTGTTCAAAGGAGTCGGAGAGGGTGGAGCCCACACGGACATGGAACGACCTGTTGGACAAAAAATTGTGAATAAAAACGGGCAGATGCCCTTTAAAACCCATGTCCGACAAATCAGACATTATACCATGCTTCCAGGTAGTGTCATATGCCTTTTCAAGATCAAAGAAAATTGCATAGACATGCTGCTTGTTGACAAAAGCATCTCGGATAAAAGACTCAAAGCGGACTAGATGGTCAGTTGTACTACGGAAGCGCCGGAAACCGCACTGGAGGTCTGTGATGAGACCCTGTGACTCAAGATGCCACACCAGTCGGGCGTTGACCAAGCGTTCCATAGTTTTACATAAACATGATGTCAAAGCTATTGGCCGGTAGTTGCCCGGGTCGGAAGGATCCTTACCCGGCTTGGGAATTGGCACAACCACAGCCTGGCGCCAAGATGGTGGAAAATGACCGGTTATCCAGATATGGTTAAAGGCCTTGAGAAGTACAAGGAGTGAATCCTCAGGCAGATGTGTTATGAGCTGATAATGGATGGTATCTAATCCAGCAGCAGAGTCAGTACATTTCTGCATGGCTTGCTGCAATTCTGAAAACGTAAAAGGGGCATTATAGTCTTCCAAGTTATCCGATATAAAATCACAAGCACAAGATTCTCGCTTCTCCTTCTCTCTCTGGAAGAAAGGTGAATAATGCTCTGTTGAAGAATTATGGGCAATGGTGGAGGCAAGTAAATTGGCCACAGCCTTTTTATCTGTGACCAAACTGGCACCATCTCTAAGATGGCCGACAGAAGCCGAGCCACCCCTGCCCCTAATTCTTCGAACAGCCTTCCAGACTTTTTGGGACGGAGTCCTAGAAGATAAAGATGAGACGAAGCGTCTCCAGGAAGCACGGCGTTCACGTTAAAAAATATAACGGGCTTTCGCCCGCTGTCTTTTAAAGGTTAAAATATTTGCTTGCGACGGATTACGAAATGCACGTCGCTGAGCAGATTTGCGCATTGTTTGGGCCTTGCGGCACTCTTCATTGAACCATGGTACTCTCGGCTTCCGAGGGAGTGATGTGGAAGTTCTAGGGATGGTTTCACCTGCAACCTCCAACAAAATAGAAGTAAAACAAGAAACAGGTTCTTCAGCTGACATGACCACCTCCTCTGTAAGACGAGACTGACAGAGAGAGGCAAACAGAGACCAGTTAGCTTTCTTGAGATTCCAGCGCCCCACCGGCGAATCCTCCTCACAGCTGACCGATGACAGGACTACTGGGAAGTGGTCACTACCACACAGGTCGTCGTGAACCTTCCAGTCAAAGTCCAGCATGAGAGAAGGATCACACACAGTGAGGTCTAGAACAGAACTAGATCCGGAACCTGAGTTAGAGTATGTAGGTGAGCCATCGTTAAAGACACATAGGTTAAGTTGAGAAAAAACATCTTCTAACATCTGACCTCTGCCATCATAGTGGTCACTACCCCAAAGGTGAGCATGACCGTTAAAATCCCCCATGAGAATAAAGGGAGGGGGCAGTTGATCTACTAAGTGAAAAATATCATTGCTACAGACCCGCAGTGATGGTGGCAGGTAAATACTGCATATGGTTATGGTCTTTTTTAAGGTAACCCGAGCAGCGACAGCCTGAAGACAGGTGTCGATGCTAACGGGGCTACATAAAATTTGGCTACTAATGAGAAGAGCCGCTCCACCCGAGCGCCTCTCCGAATCAGAGCCTTTATGTATAACATTAAAACCATTAAAAGACACAGGGTCAGAAGTCTTCAGGTAAGTCTCCTGAAGAGATATGACTGAGGGGTTATAGAACTTGACTAAAAGACGTAATTCCTCAAAGTTAGCTCGAAAACCACAACAATTCCACTGAAGCAAAGAGTCCATGATTAAGTCTGATCTGGGGGTAAGGAGTTTTTGCCCCCTTTTTCCTTTACCTTGGAAGGAGTTGAAGAAACAGAGGGGGGCCGGCTCCCGGGCCTCCTCTGGTTCTTCGGAGAGGAAGGGGGTGGAGCTGCCGCAGCATCAGCAACAACAACTTCCACTCCCTCCATCCGCTCCTCCAGTGCAGCATATTTGTTTTGAAGGGGCACATCTGTGTTCCCCTTCTGGGCCTGTGTGCACAGCGGTCCCATAGATTTCTTAGACTTCTGGTCCTGGGCAGCGTTCCTGCCGCTAGAGTTAGCGGCCTTAGAAGGCTGACCAGAGCCAGAAGCCTTTGGAGTTGACTGACTAACAGGTTTGGGTGGGGGCTGAGGCTTAGGGGCAACAGAAGGCGGCACAACCGGACCGGCAGTGTCCGCCTTCTGCGTTCCCTGGCTCCTTGTCACCACCGGAGGAGGGTTACTCTCCAGGGGCGAGATGAGCCGAGGCTCCGCCCCCAACCAAGAAGTTGGGGTCTGACATGAAAAGTCTTTGGTGGGGCGCTTGCCTGCCACCGCTGCACTAAAAGTATACACTGAGGTGTTAGAGGTTGGGGCAGCCGCAGCTGCACCAGGGCCTTCAACCAGTTTTTTGGCATCCAGAAAGGACAGCCCCTTCTCCACACGCACCTGCTGAATCTTGCACTCGGATATCCAACGAGGGCATTTCTTATCCGAAGCCATATGCGCCCCCTGGCAATTCACACACAGGGTGGTGGCTGTGCAGGACTCAGCAGAGTGTCCGGGCCTAGTGCAACGGGCGCATGAAGCCTCTGCCTGACGGCATGTCTTCTGCCCATGGCCATACTTTTGGCACTTAAAGCACCGGAGGGGAAGAGGGACGTACTTTTTCACTCTCAGGGAGTAGTAACCTCCCCAGATGGTAGTAGGAGGGGTGGGGGTGCCAAACGTCAGGATGATGGTAGGGAGACGGATCTCCCCACCACCTCGCTTGGAAGCGAAGCGCCTGACGCAAGTCACCCCCTGAGACTTAAGGTTCCTTACAAGTTCATCTTCTGACAGTTCTGCCAAAGCTTGATCTTTGATTACGCCTCTTGACGAATTCATAGTTTTGTGGGGTGTGACTTCCACAGGAGTGTCTCCGATGGAAGAGAGCCCCAGTAGCCCGCTGGAGTGTGCCCGAGTACGGCACTCCACCAGCAAGTCACCAGACCTGAGGCGCTGGGCGTCAGGCCTGCCAACACGGCTCCTGAGGGTCTCCCCCACCAGAAAAGGATGCAGCTTGGTAACTGGTTTCTCCTTCACCTTGCTATGGACAATGAGGAAGCGAGGCCATACGGCCGACGCCTGAGGCGTCGCTTCCTCACAGTCTGAATCACCGTCATGTGCAATGTCGGTGTCTATGCGCCGTTTCTGTGCTAGTTTTGGTTTTTTGGTTTTATCCATATTATATTAGTAGAGATATTCATCCCCCGGGGGTCCCCGCCCGCCACCGAGCCCAACAAGGGAAAGTGCAACTGTCGGCGGGTCTCCAGCCGACGCACAATGGAGACTGCCCGAAAGATATACTCAAGGGGGTAAGCCCGATTGAACCGTTTGAGCCACCGCCTTCTATCACACCGTTGAATGCAGGGGAATACTGGCGTAAAGCACCTAATCAGCAGCAGAAGCTATAGCATGGTGCTCCGTATAGCAACCCGCATGTCAACAGTGGGATAGGGCTCAACGTGACAAGAGCCGATTGACTAGGCCGGTACGACTAGCCTCCCGTTTAGGTAGAAGTCAAGGCCGAAGTTGAGTGTTGGCACCAGTGAGCCGCAGCCCAAAGGGAACCTCAGCCACCAGGATCCTCTTCTCCCCCGACACGGGTCTCCAAGCACGGCAAACACTTGGGATCCAAAGGACCAAAAAGTCACGAGTATTTTTAAGGACCAATCCAACATGGTACGACCTAGGTTAGCACAGCTCCTTAAAAACCGGACCAGTGAAAAGGCTGAACAACATATCTGCTGACATCAAGTCCTAATCCTGGACAAAGATGGCACCCGTCCGCTAGCCCACTCAGTCAGGGACTGAGCGGACTACCCACCTACGCCACGTGGAGGCCGGTGCCGGGTAGGCCCTGGGTATAGGGGCCAAGGCCCACTGGCGATGCTTGGAAACAATACAATTTTTCTCTCCAGCGAAATTTTACTGTTATTCAGTTCGGTATGTACAGAGACGGAGTAGTACGCATCTCGAAGATCAAGCAATGCGAAATAGCAGTCCTTAGTGACAATATTAAGTGCAGTATGAATGGTTTCCATTTTGAATTTCTGAGTGGTACTCAATGTCCTTGTTCAGAAACTGAGAAATATAATCCGGTGGGTATTGTTCCGTTTTTCTCTGAGAAAAAATGTGAGACAAATTGCTCTGCTTCATTGCAAGACTCTTTAATTAATGACCCCTTTTCATAGCAGGTCTTTGACTCCTGCTTTCATCATTTTGTTTTCTGTTTCACTGGGGTATAACTGTGCTTTAATGAGACAGCTTAGTGTCAGATGTCTGCTCAAAACTAAGTTTCACACCTATGACCGTTTCTAGTACTCCTGGTTAGAAGAAAGGGTTTCCCAAATGTTCAGTTTTGTATCAATTTGGCCTGTTTTGAAAGACTACAAATGTTTCCCGCTCAGGTACTCATGCACCCAAGGTATGCACAGTTAAAACATATTGACCTCGTTTGTAGAGGGGAGTGACAGGTGTGCATCTAGAGCTTCCAGGGAAAACTCCCCGCGCAGGGGTAGGCTTTTCCACCCCGTAACCTGCTTTCAGCCGACCTTTCTGTGTAGGCCTAAAATTAATTTTTCTCTAAAATGTATTTTTTCGAAAAATACTTACCGATGCCATTACTACAATGGAACAACCTATAGCTAGCGTAATTTTAGCCCAAAAACTTACGATGTGTACCTTTAGGGCCAGGGGAGGCCACCAGGGGTGCTGTGACCTGGTACCCGGGTAGCCTCCCTTCCCACCCCATAACTGCCTGAGAAGCCAAGCCAAACCAGTTCTTTCGTTTAGCTGGCGAGCGGCAAGCGGGGCAGGTGGGAGGGCCATCCGAGTAATGGCATCGGTAAGTATTTTTCGAAAAAATACATTTTAGAGAAAAATTAATTCGTTTCCTCAAAAACATTACCGATGCCATTACTACAATGGAAAATAGTGAAGAGGAGGAGGGTGCCGCGTAACCCAGTGACTGACTGAGCTAGCAAGCCCCGTCCTCCCCGGCGCAAGCTCCCGGTAATTTTAGCTAAAGGAAGGTGCCGGGAGGGAGTGTTGCGCCGCCGCTATGTCCCCCACCAGGGCCAGGTTGTCTCGCTGGCCAACTAGGTTACGGAGGTAGAACTGGGTGAAGGTCGACTCGGTCCGCCAGCCTACGGCAGCCAGACTGTCTCGGACAGCGCAGTTGCGGTCGGATGCGACGCTAGCAGCCATGGCTCTGACCTCGTGGGCCCGGCAGTGTAGTCGCTTGGCAGCGTCGGGGCAGAGGTCCTGGTAGGCGGAGCATATCACCCATCTTAGCCAGAAAGAGATCGTCTGGGCTGAGATGTCTTGTCTACCTGGGGACAGAGAGAGAAAGAGGCGGGTGCGTCCCTGGCGAAGCGGCTAGGTACACGCGTAATGCTCTCACCAGGTCCTGTTGTCTGACTTCCTTGTTGGGGTCGATCGGCTTCAGCGATCGTACAGTGATCACCTGGGGGGCTGCCAACGGGGACGGGTTCTTGGCCAAGAAGGCCGGGTCCGTTAGTAGCTGCACGGAGCCATCTGACCTGCACTACAGGCAGGCGGGCGCACGGAGAGCGCAGGCATCTCACTCACTCTGGAGGCTGTGGCTACGGCGAGCACAAGCAAGTCTTCGCGTAGCGTCGGCCAGGCTTGCTAGGGGAAGCGGCTCGAAACACTAGCGTTCAGCTTGGTGAGTACCCAGGGTAAGTCCCAGTGTGGGATCAGGGAGCGGAGCGCTGTATGCTGAAGCAGGCCATAAGGTCAGCGAGGTCCTTACACTTGCCGGGGTCCGCTCGGCCCAGGTGCCGGTAAGCGTCGGCGATCATAGCGAGGTAGCCCCTGAAGGTGATCGGTGCCAAGTGCTGTTCGGCGAAGAGCCAGAAGAAGAACTTGGCCAGTAGTAAGGAACTCAGATCGGTAGGGGAGAGGCGACGGAGGTCACACCAGGCTCCCAGTACTCTCCACTCTCCCTCGCAGACACGCAGGGTCGAGGGTCCGCGGCCTGAAGCGATAGCTGCCACTGCCTCACTCGAGAAAACTCTAGTGGCGAGGGCTTGCCGCCCAATCTCCAAGCGTGTAGCAGGAGTCTCTCAGAGCACGGATGGTAGAGCGCCTGGCGCGATAGCTTGAGCATCGTGTGAGGAGTGGGAAGCCGCAGTGAAGGGCCCGTGGCAAGGTTCAGGAGGTCGGTGGTGCAGGATCTGGTCCAGCAGAACGGCGCCACCAGCAACAGGATCGCGTTGCATCCCTTGCGCTAGAGAAGCACCCTGGGAATAAGGACTGAGGGTAAGCGGAAGCGCAGGGGCCGTCCCAGGGAAGGGGGAGCGCATCGACCGCCCAGGCTAGGGGGTCCGGGACGGGCGAGATGAGGGGGAGCTGGTGGTACCACCCTGTCGCGAAGAACGAAAAGGGGGGTCTCCCACATGGCGCAGATCATCTGGAAGAAGTCCGGGCAAAGCGCCCACTCGGTGTGGAGAAGCTGACCGCGCCGGGAGAGGGAGTCCGCAAGGACATACAGTTGGCCGGGGAAGTATCTCGCTCGGAGAGAGACGCGGCGATCCTCACAGGCGCTGGTAAGAAGAAAGCAGAGGAAGGGGAGCGGGTCTCGTCCTGCTTCTGTATGTAGGACACGACAGCGGAGTCGTTGGAAGGACGATCAGGTCCTGATGTCCGAGAGTCGATGCCCAAGCGAGGAGAGCTTGCCGTATCGCCTGTAACTCCAACCAGTTGAAATGCTTGACCGCAGGTGTGCACCCCAGCCGGAGCGGCTGGCGTCGACGCAAGGGACAACTGGGGGGGGGGGGGGGGGGGGGGGGGGAGGCGAAGGAGAGGGACTCCAGATGCAAGCCAGGCAGGGTCTGCCCAGCGGAGGAGGTGAGGAACGAGCAAGGGAGGAACCGGAACGGGAGCCTCTATGTTTCCGGTCGAGGGCGCCAGGAAGGAGTAGATGAAGTTGAAGCGGGTGCGAGTAGAGCCGACCAAGGGAAGGAGATCCGCAGCCGCGCTCATCAGGCCTAAGAGCTGCAACCAGACTCTGGCGGGGACCGTCTCCTCCTGTGCACCAAGACGAGCCAGGTTCGCCAACCTCTGGATCCTCGGGTCCGGGAGTCACACCAGATGAAGTCCGTAAGGAACTCCATACCACGGTGCGCGAAGCGGCGGGACGGGGCGAGAACCGACTTGCCGAAGTTGACTAGAAGTCGCGGCTGTCGAGGAGGCCAGCAAGGCGTCTTGTTGCTGCTCCCGAGAGGGCGCCGACTGGTGGCGCTGGAGCAGATCGTCGACATAGCTCGAGGAGGGGCTCGACGAAGCCCGCCTGACCATGGCGAAGACACTGTCCAAGAGACAAAAGAACACCCAGGGCTGGGGTTGCGGGCGAGGGGGAAGGCGCGGAATCGGTAATGACGCCGTCAAAGCGAAGCGCAGAAAGCGTCTGGATGCACGGGGACGTGAACATAGGCGTCCGCTAGATCCAGGCTGACAGCGAAGCCCATGGGATGAACCGCAGCGTGAAGGGCTCTGGCGGTCCCCAAGGGAAGGAAGGCGCTGCGAAGAACTTGTGCCGCGCTGAAGATCGATGATCGGACGCCACCTGTGACCGGCCATGGCCAGGTGGGGGAGGAGGCGGGGTTGGGGGGCGGGGACGTGCGGGGGAAGGCGGCGACGCCAGGGGGGCGGGTGCTGGGCAGGTCCGGTGGTCCGCAGGGAGCAACCCAGGGCCTCGCGGGCGACCGTAAGCAGGAGGAGATGACGCAGGCAGGGCAAAGTTCCTCATCGCGTCTTTCACCGACTGCCAGGTCCTTGGACCGAAGAGGAGGGATCGCCGAGCGGAGCCTGTCACAGCTGTCTCCGTAGGTCCTGCGGGAGGTAGGGGCAGATGGCGAGCACAGCGTTCCGGCGAGCAGGCCGCAGAGTGCGGCAGCAGCAAAGCGAGGACAAGCGTTGACACGCCGCTCTGAAGGCGGTAGTTCTTCCCCACAGCTAGAGTGAGGAGGTGCCCTAACAGCGGCAAGAAGGAGGAGAGCCAGCTCCAGAAGGTAGACGAGCGCTTGCTTGGCCAAGTCGAGGAATCCAGCACAGGCGAGAGCGTTATGGATGAGGATCGCCGTCCGTTCCAGGCCGGGGGGGATGCAACGGCGAGAGGCACGAAGTCCACCAGCTGCTGCTGAGCGGCAGGATCCATTGCGGGGCGGGCAGAAGCAAGGCCTGTGAGTGTCCGGCATACCAGCTGTGCTGAAAGGCGATGTCCAAATCCACTTGCCAGTGAACGACGGTGAAGAAGAGAACCGCGTCGGAGCCTGAACCCTGCTGCGGAAGCGGAGAAGGCGACACGAACCCGTGAAACCTCGGGGCGTGGCAGGGACGAAACCTCTAGGAGGGAGAACAGCGTCCAAGCGGGCGACGGGGACAGGCGTCCGGGCTTGGGGAAGGCACGAGACAGCAGAAGCGCGGCCCGTCAAGCGAGGGAAGGGTCTCCGCCCTGGTCGTCCTGGACGTAGGTTAGTTAGTTATTTGGGTTTAACGCCGAGCAGGCAACTAAGGCCATCTCACGGCGGGAAGGGTAAAAATCTGGTCAGCCAGACTAAAAGAAAGGTCTTAAGACATGATGTAAATATACCTTAAAAATATGTCAGGCTAAAATGTCGCACAGGTCTGTAAAGAAAATGTCGAAAGACTCTCAAAAAGGTCAAAATAATAGAAACATCATAGTCTATAAACGCTCAAATCTTATTAAAAATATGGCACTCTCTCAGAAAACTGAAGATCTTGTCCGGGGGCACATCCCGGAACAAAACCTTCAAGGAGTCTGCCGTGAAATGTTTATACCTTGTGTCGATTAGATCAGCATAAGACAACAAAAAGTGTTGAACAGAGTACTGCTCGTCGCAGGCATAACACCATGGACACTCCTCCTGTTTAAGTAAATAAGAGTGCGTAACATACGTGTGCCCGATGTGGAGCCGAGCCAGGACAGTCTCCTCACGGTGGCTGCCGCAGCGATAAGGTAGACCGTCGGACAACTTAGGAAGAGCTTCATGCAGCTTGTTAGCTTCCTCTTTGTCCCACTCGGACTGCCACTCATGGGCTATGTACGCACTAGCCACATGTCTAAAATCACTATAAACAGTCTGTGTGTCAGGAACAGGGTCATTGCGGGCATCGTTGGCAGCAGAATCTGCGATCCTGTTGCCTTCGATGCCCACATGCCCTGGCACCCAAATAAAAATGATATCATAATATTCCTTCATCAAGTCCGCGTGGAGCTCTCTGATCTGCACCAGCAGTGGGTGGTCATTTCCGGTGCCCTGAAGGGCCTGCAGGGCAGAAAGAGAGTCAGACAGAATCAGGAAGTTCCTTTCCCTAGATCGATAAGCATGCCTGAGTGCCAGCAGAACCGCCTGCAGTTCCGCACTAAATACAGATGAGTGGTCTGGGAGGCGGTGCTTAAATGGGCGTCTAGGATGGCGAGAGGACACTGCGGCCGCAGCCACTCTCCCATCCTCAGACTTTGACCCATCAGTATAGATGCGACAATAGCCAGGAAAAATTGAAAGCAGTTCATTGAGGCTCTGTTGGTATATGGCTGGTGGAGTAGAGTCTTTCTTGTGGGCAGTCAAGTCCAGCAAGATGTCAGGAACTGGTAAGAGCCAAGGTGGAGTGATGTGTTGCAGGGATTCCGAAACTCTGTCCAGGTCCAATCCGGCCGCCTGCAGATGAGGTCGGACACGGAAAGAAAGTGGACGGACAGCTCCCGGATGGGTATCGTACATCTCTGCAAACGATGGTTTAAAAACACAATCATAGGCAGGGTTGTCTGGATGGGCCTTCAGTTTCAGAACGTAGCTGAGCATGAGGCGGATGCGGCGGAGCTTGAGAGAAGGCTCCCCTGCCTCGGCATACAGACTAGGAACTGGAGACATCCTGAAGGCCCCAAGACATATCCGCAGACCCTGATGGTGAATTGTGTTCAGACGCTGTAGCACAGACTTGGAAGCTGAGCCATACACCACAGAGCCGTAATCCAGTTTGGACCGAACAAGGGCCCGGTATAGACGAAGTAAGACAGTACGGTCCGCACCCCAGTCAGTACGACCGACGACATGAAGAATGTCGAGAGCCTTCTGACAAGAGGTTCTAAGGTAATTAATATGGTTGCGGAAGGTAAATCTTTTGTCAAAAATGACCCCCAGAAACTTTGCCTCCTCGGCCACCTTAATTGGCACTCCAGCAATGCTCAGGCTAGGTTCTTGAAAAAATTTCGAGGAGAAAGAATGCTGCCTTGTGGGACACCCATCTCCTGTTCAAAGGAGTCGGAGAGGGTGGAGCCCACACGGACATGGAACGACCGGTTAGTCAAAAAATTGGGAATAAAAACGGGCAGGTGCCCTTTAAAACCCATGTCCAACAAGTCAGACATTATGCCATACTTCCAGGTAGTGTCATATGCCTTCTCAAGATCGAAGAAAATTGCATAGACATGCTGCTTGTTGACAAAAGCATCTCGAATAAATGATTCAAAGCGTACTAAATGGTCAGTTGTACTACGGAAGCGCCGGAAACCGCACTGGAGGTCTGTGAGGAGACCCTGTGACTCAAGATGCCACACCAGGCGGGCGTTGACCAGGCGCTCCATAGTTTTACATAAACATGATGTCAAAGCGATAGGCCGTTAGTTGCCCGGGTCGGAAGGATCCTTACCCGGCTTGGGGATCGGTACAACCACAGCCTGGCGCCAAGACGGCGGAAAATGACCAGTTCTCCAGATATGGTTAAAGGCCTTGAGAAGTACAAGGAGTGACCTCTCAGGCAGATGCGTTAGGAATTGATAGTGGACGGTATCTAGGCCAGCAGCAGAGTCATTACATTTCTGCAAGGCTTGCTGCAATTCTGATAATGTAAATGGGACATTATAGTCTTCTGAGTTATTGGACTTAAAATCACAAATACGAGACTCTCGCTTCTCCTTCTCTCTCTGGAAGAAAGGTGAATAGTGCTCCATTGAAGAATTATGGGCAATGGTGGAGGCAAGCAAATTGGCCACAGCTTTTTTATCTGTAACCAAGCTGGCACCATCTCTAAGATGGCCAACAGAAGCCGAGCCACCCCTGCCCCTAATTCTCCGAACAGCCTTCCATACTTTCTGGGACGGAGTCCGAGAAGTTAAAGATGAGACGAAGCGTCTCCAGGAAGCACGGCGTTCACGTTTAAAAATGTAACGAGCTTTCGCCCTCTGTCTTTTAAAGGTTAAAATATGCACTTGCGACGGATTACGGAAAGCACGTCGCTGAGCAGATTTGCGCGCTATTTGGGCCTTGCGGCACTCTTCGTTGAACCATGGTACTCTCAGCTTTCCAGGGACTGATGCGGAAATTTTAGGGATGGTTTCACCCGCTACATCCAACAAAATAGTAGTAAAAGAAGAAATAGGTTCTTCAGATGACATGACCACCTCCTCTGTAATACGAGACTGACAGAGGGAGGCGAACAGAGGCCAGTTAGCTTTCTTAAGATTCCAGCGCCCCACCGGCGGATCCTCCCCACAGCTGACCGATGACAGGACTACTGGGAAGTGGTCACTACCACACAGGTCATCGTGAACCTTCCAGTCAAAGTCCAGCATGAGAGAAGGATCACACACAGTGAGGTCTAGAACAGAACTAGATCCTGAACCTGGGTTAGAGTATGTAGGTGAACCATCGTTAAAGACACACAGGTTAAGTTGAGAAAAAACATCTTCTAACATCTGACCTCTGCCATCATAGTGGTCACTACCCCAAAGGTGAGCGTGACCGTTAAAATCCCCCATGAGAATAAAGGGAGGGGGCAGTTGATCAACTAAATTAAAAATATCATTACTACAGACCCGCAGGGATGGTGGCAGGTAAATGCTGCATATGGTTATGGTCTTCTTCAAGGTAACCCGAGCTGCGACAGCCTGAAGACAGGTGTCGATGCTAACGGGGCTACATAATATTTGGCTACTAATGAGAAGAGCCACTCCACCCGAGCGCCTCTCCGAATCAGAGCCTTTATGTATAACATTAAAACCATTAAAGGACACAGGGTCAGAAGTCTTCAGGTAAGTCTCCTGAAGAGATATTACTGAGGGGTTATAGCACTTGACTAAAAGACGTAATTCCTCAAAGTTAGCTTGAAAACCACGACAATTCCACTGAAGCAGAGAGTCCATGATTATGTCTTATCTGGGGGTGCGGAGTTTTTCCCCCCTTTTTCCTTTGCCTTGGAAGGAGTCGGAGAAACAGAGGGGGGCCGGCTCCCGGGCCTCCTCTGGTTCTTAGGAGATGAAGGGGGTGGAGCTGCCGCAGCATCGGCAACTTCCACTCCCTCCATCTGCTCCTCCAATGCAGCATATTTGTTTTGAAGGGGGACATCAGTGTTCCCCTTCTGGGCCCGTGCGCACGGCGGTCCCATAGATTTCTTAGACTTCTGGTCCTGGGCAGCGGTCCTGCCGCTAGAGTTAGCGGCCTTAGAAGGCTGACCAGAGCCAGAAACCTTTGGCGTTGACAAACTAGCAGGCTTGGGTGGGAGCTGAGGCTTAGGGGCAGCAGAAGGCGGTGCCACTGGACCGGTAGCGTCCGCCCTCTGCGTTCCCTGGCTCCTTGTCACCACAGGAGGAGGGTTACTCTCCAGGGGCGAGAGGATCCGAGGCTCCGCCCCCAACCAAGAAGTTGGGGTTTGACAAGAGAAGTCTTTGGTGGGGCGCTTGCCTGCCACCGCAGCACTGAAAGTATACACAAAGTTGTTATTTGAGTTTGGAGCAGCCTCAGCTGCACCAGGACCGTCAACCAGTTTTTTTGCGTCCGCAAAGGACAGCCCCTTCTCCACACGCACCTGCTGAATCCTGCACTCGGAGATCCAACGAGGGCACTTCTTGTCCGAAGCCATATGCGCCCCCTGGCAATTCACACACAGGGGGATGGCTGTGCAGGACTCAGCAGAGTGTCCGGGCTTAGTGCAACGGGCGCATAGAGCCTCTGCCTGGCGGCATGTCTTCTGCCCATGGCCATACTTTTGGCACTTAAAGCACCGGAGGGGGAGAGGGACGTACTTTTTCACTTTTAGGGAGTAGTAACCTCCCCAGATGGTAGTAGGAGCTGTGGGGGTGCCAAACGTCAGGATGATGGTAGGGAGACGGATCTCCCTACCACCTCGTTTGGAAATGAAGCGCCTGACGTAGGTCACCCCCTGTGACTTAAGGTTCCGTACAAGTTCATCTTCAGACAGTTCGGCCAATGCTTGATCTTTAATCACTCCTCTAGAGGAATTCATTGTTTTGTGGGGAGTGACCTCCACTGGAGTGTCTCCGATGGAGGAGAGCCTCAGTAGCCCATTGGAGTGTGCCCGGGTACGGCACTCTACCAACAAGTCACCAGACCTGAGGCGCTGGGCCTCAGGCCTGCCAACACGGCTCCTGAGGGTCTCCCCTACCAGGAAAGGGTGCAGCTTGGAAACAGGCTTCTCTTTAACTTTGCTGTGGATAATGAGAAAGCGAGGCCAGACGGCCGAAACCTGAGGCGTCGCTTCCCCACAATCGGAGTCGCTATCATTTTCAAGGTCAATGTCAGTGGCTATGTGCCGCTTTGGTGCCAGTTTTGGTTTTTTGATATTTTCCATATTATAGTATGATAGATATTCATCCCCCGGGGGTCCCCGCCCGCCACCGAGCCCAACAAGGGAAAGTGCAATTGTCGGCGGGTCTCCAGCCGACGCACAATGGAGACTGCCCGAAAGATATACTCAAGGGGGTAAGCCCGATTGAACCGTTTGAGCCACCGCCTTCTATCACACTGTTGAATGCAGGGGAATACTGGCGTAGAGCACCTAATCAGCATCAGAGGCTATAGCATGGTGCTCCGTATAACAACCCGCATGTCAACAGGGGGATAGGGCTCGACGTGACAAGAGCCGATTGACTAGGCCGGTATGACTAGCCTCCCGTTTAGGCAGAAGTCAAGGCCAAAGTGGAGTGTTTCAGCCACCAGGATCCTCTTCTCCCCCGACACGGGTCTCCAAGCACGGCAAACACTTGGGATCCAAAGGACCAAAAGCTCATGAGTATTTTTAAGGACCAATCCAACATGGTAAGACCTGGGTTAGCACAGCTCCTTAAAAACTGGACCTGTGAAAAAGACTGAACAACATATCTGCTGACATTAAGTCCTAATCCTGGACAAAGATGGCACCCGTCTGCTAGCCCACACAGTCAGGGACTGAGGGGACTACCCACCCACGCCACGTGGAGGCCGGTGCCGGGTAGGCCGCATGTCAACAGGGGGATAGGGCTCGACGTGACAAGAGCCGATTGACTAGGCCGGTACGACTAGCCTCCCGTTTAGGCAGAAGTCAAGGCCAAAGTGGAGTGTTTCAGCCACCAGGATCCTCTTCTCCCCCGACACGGGTCTCCAAGCACGGCAAACACTTGGGATCCAAAGGACCAAAAGCTCATGAGTATTTTTAAGGACCAATCCAACATGGTAAGACCTGGGTTAGCACAGCTCCTTAAAAACTGGACCAGTGAAAAAGACTGAACAACATATCTGCTGACATCAAGTCCTAATCCTGGACAAAGATGGCACCCGTCTGCTAGCCCACTCAGTCAGGGACTGAGGGGACTACCCACCCACGCCACGTGGAGGCCGGTGCCGGGTAGGCTCGTCCTGCACGTAGGGTCAAGGGCGAGAAGAGCGCACGCGGAGGTCGAATGGTAGGAAGGAGCCGAGGCAGAATCCTCTGGAGCGATGCTGAGGGCTTCTATCCACATCAACGGGCAGCGCAGGAGGCCGATGCACCAGGAGCTGGAGAGGCGGGTGCTACCGCCAGACGGAGCGAGACCAGGGCGAGCGGCTGAGAAGGCGCGGGCGGCGAGACCGACGAGTGGAGCGTCCGCGTGAAGGAGGGCGGTGAGCACGTGGTCGACGGCGCGAAGGGGAGGGGAGCGGGAAGGCGGGGAAAGGGTGCTGGGGAAGGAGTGGGGGGAAGACAAGGCCAGGAATGACGAGCAGCACGGATGACCCAGGAGGACACCAACGGGAAGGGCGGTGACTGGAAGAGGAAACCAGCGATGCCTGAGGGGAAGACCGACGAGGAGGGCGAGACGTCCGCGAAGCTGAAGCGGCAAGCGAAGCCGGGCGCGAAGAGCGAGCAGAGAACGAAGAGTGCTTGCGGTGGGAGGCGAGGACTGAAGACGCAGGGCTGCGGTCCGGTGTAGGACACCGAAGTCCGAGGGGGCGTACGCGGGCGAGGGGCGAGGAGCCCAGGCAGTCACGAACCCGGGGCCGCATATCGAGGTTCGTATGCAGAAGCTGAGGGTCCGGCGTCGGGGAGAAGCGGCGTCCAGTTCTGTCGGTGGTCTTGTGAGGCTTGGGTTCTTCAAGGCGGGGCGAGCTAGCTCGCTGCGGACCTGGCTCAAGCGAGCTGGTGCGCAAGGGGGGAGAAAGGCGTCCCCCAACGTAGAGAGTTGGGGTTTGTTTTCCGCAGAGCGGGGCGAGTGGACTCGCTGCAGACCTGACTCGAAAGAGTGGGTGCGCAAGGGGGGAGCCTTTGTATGCCGTCCCCCAACGGCAGTGTAGGTGCATTTCTGCTGGATCCGGGGCCGAAGCATGCTTGTGGCTGCGGGTGGGCGGTGATTCTGTCACACCAAAAGGCTCCGCAGCTGGGTTTTCCCAATGGTCCTCCACCCAGAGAGCGCAGACATCACAGGTGTGGCCCGAAGCACAACCAGCGCAGGGTAGGCAGACTGCATGCTTGTCACTCGGCCACTGGAAGTCGCCACATCGTGTGCAGGTGCGGACTTGACCACTGCAACATAGAGTGAACAACGAAGCGACTGGTCATAGCAGAAGGCCACGTTTCTTTAGACGAAAACCGCGCACCACTCCTCACCTTTCCCCACTATCCTGTGCCAAGTAATATCGCTTTCTTAATAACAAGCAACGATATAGCAAAAGACGCCGGCGCACGCCGTCAGAGGCGCGGCGCTGGCAAAACATCGAGACCTTACCTGGACATCTCGCAAGAGGCAGGGGAAGGTAGCACCTGTAGCCGAAGAAGAAGATGAAGAAGCGCCCATGCGGCAGAGGCCTAGAAGCATCCAGGTTGAGGAAGGCTGGGTCCTCGACGAAGGTCCCGGCCGTCCAACCGGCGAATTTGACCCGGAGAGACCGAAGCAGGAGCACACCGGACGCCAGGTCGAAGCTCCGAGAGGCACCGCACAAGCCGTAAAAGTCTCTCTATGCCGGAACCGGTGCAGGACAGCGCTCCCACGAGGGGCGAAGGCCGGCCCCACGGCCCGGGGACCTATCTACCGGCAACGAGGCACAGAAGCACCAGTGACACTCACTTCCTAAAAGTCACAGAAGGCGAAGCGCAGGCCGGGAACGAAGTCACGCTATCGAAAAGTCCAAGGGCTCCATGAACCATACACAGCCGTAGGTAGCACAGTAGAGGTCTAAGAAAACGACCCTACGCTACAACAAGGGCAGAAAAGTTCCAAGGCAAGGCAAAAGCACAGGCCGGGAACGAATTCCACTGTCGAAAGTCCAAGTACTTCTTGAACCAACACAGCTGTAGGTACACACAAGGGCAGAAAAGTTCCAAGGCAAGGCGAAACACAGGCCGGGAACGAAGTCCACTGTCGAAAGTCCAAGTACTTCTTGAACCATACACAGCCGTAGGAACACACAAGGGCAGTGAAAGTTCCAAGGCAAGGCGAAAGCACAGGCCGGGAACGAAGACCACTGCCGAAAAAATTCAAGTACAGCCTGAACCATACACAGCCGTAGAAGCACAGCAGAGGGCTAAGCGAACACGTCTATACGCTGCAAGCTAAAGGAAAGAACTGGTTTGGCTTGGCTGCTCGGGCAGTTATGGGGTGGGAAGGGAGGCTACCCGGATACCAGGTCACGGCACCCGTGGTGGCCTCCCCTGGCCCTAAAGGTACACATCGTAAGTTTTTGGGCTAAAATTACGCTAGCTATAGGTTGTTCCATTGTAGTAATGACATCGGTAATGTTTTTGAGGAAACAAAAGGAGCCCTCACCATTGGTCCTGCCAGTTTGTGGCTGGCTGTGAGGCCAACCATGACTACGCATATCTTGACCGCTTTTGTCTGTTTCGCGGGCTTCTTGGGGATTTCCCAAAATCTGTGCCATTAGGTTAGAGCCAGCCACTCAGAGGTCATTCAGTCACGTGTGGAGCACAGATGCCGGCAATATTGCGACTTTGTCTGTTTCACGGATTGTTGGGGGGAATTTCCCAAAATCTGTGCCATGAGGTTAGAGCCAGCAGAGGTCATTGCTACGTGCGGAGCACAGATGCTGGCAACTAGTTTTGCGCGGTGAACGCGCTCGCTGCAAGTCTCTAGGTCAGAAGCTTATCGGTGCACAAGGTCACCGCGACAGCTGCCTTAGTTTCAGTATCGTACATTCGTACGTCCGTCTGTCTGGTGGGCGTTTAGCACAAGAAACACCACTGCATTTGTGCGGGGCACACTCATATTTTTGCAGTTTTCGGGAATTTTGTACAGCTTTTCTTGGAGATTTTTATGCGACAGCCGCTTCAAACCAAACGGGAATTAAGTAGGTCAGTTTGCCTATCTTTCTTTGACCGGTGGTCCCGCCTCTTCCGAGCCGCCTCCGTATCGGCCAAAATATCATCTCCTATAATCTCCGCAGTCCCATGCCCCCCTGCGTCAAGCGATTCCCTTTCTATATTTTCTGCCTCTGCATTTCGCCCTTCTGCCTCCCCATCAGCAGTGCTGGCATTTGAGGCGGAAAACGTCTGCGTTTAGCTGAAGGACCAGTGTGGACGGTGTCCTGCGGTCTTTTGCTTTTTTCCAAAGTGTTAACGGCCTTCTCGGTGAGAAGTTGCACAGAGGGCTGCAAAACTGTTTGTTTTGCTCTGAGTCTCATGTCGGTGACACTCGGTCAGGCGGGGCCAGTGTTAACTAAAAAACTCACCTTCGCCAACGAAATCTCCTCATCCACGTCTAAGACGTTGTCGTCCGAAATCATGTCAACTCTTCTAAATCCGACATCACAACACACAGTCCAATAATCCACACAGGGGAATATACTCCTACGTTACAGGTACTGCACACACCGTACACATGACAATCAACAAATGCGGTACAAGAGTGAAAGTCGGTCACTAGGCACAGGCAGCAAGAAATGAGGGTACGTCCGACCTGGTCGGTGGCTAGGCGCGAACTGAGGGGATAGGCAGCGCGCGTTTCTCAAGTGCACTTAGTGACGGAATACAGGAAATGAGTAAGAATCAGGCATTAACTGCAAGCTGTCATGGTTTACTGATTTCTTAATTGCACTATGCACTGATAGTAAAATATACTAATATGTTGAACACAAAATCAACAACAAATAAAAACAAGATGGGATGAACCAGCCCACAAAGCCTCTTCTACAGGCCTATGGGCTTGCATGCATTTCCCCACTCTTTGCACATTAGGCTTGCAAACATCATAACAAAGACAGAGACTGTTCCTAACTAAATCAAATTGCCAAAGAGAGGGAGAACATTGTGTTAATTAATACTGATGTGCTGGAGCTTTGCGTCAATTTAGGAACATCGTACAACACCGATGTGTCTTGTGCTTCTACATCACTGTCACTGCCTCCACAAGTCAGGGTTTCTTACTTTTTATTTTTTTTTCTGTCATAAATTCTTTTTTTTTGAAATGTTGGAGAGGTACAGAGCTGGCTAACAACTCATCCAATGTCTTTCTCCAAAATTTCAAGTGAATATACAAGGAAAATTACATACTCTAATGTGGGTCAACAGAGAGATAGATACTAAGAGATTTAAAAGACAATAAATTCAATAATGACGCATCGGTCATTAAATTACATCATTTTTAATATTAAAATTTTTGACCCCATTACACCCCTCGTTATTCCGAATCAACCCTTTGATTTTAAAAAGTGACGAGCATGACCGATGCGTCATTATTAATTTAATTATCTTTTAAATCTCTTAGTATCTATCTCTATAACTATTGTCTCTATGAACACCTAATTATTTACCTGACTAAGTGATTTTATACTTATTAACAAGTTACAACTAACTTTTAGGAACCTGCAGAGGTAACCTTTAAGTTAGTTGTCATAAGAACTTATTAATTACTTATCATAAGAACTTATTAATTACTTACTGTAAGTTTTTATAAGTTCTTACAACAACTTGACTTAAGTCACAACTTACTCGGTCAGATTTGACAAGATACAAGGACAATAAAAAAACTTTTTTTTCTCAGTAATACTCTGGCGGTGGTGCAGATGGGGTTAAATAATCAGGCACAAGTGGTGTAAGTGGCATGGCATTTTTCTGTGAAGTGTATGACATTAATAAACGATTACCAAATCTGATTTTTATTTGTTTAAAAGATTGTGTAGTTTTTCTGTGGTTTCCTGAACACCGATCCTTTTTCCCTCTGCTAAAAAACTAGCCTTTAGTTCTTCAACATTCACGGGAGATTGACTACGCATTTTATTTTGTATTTCAGATTTCTGTTTCTTGTAATTATTTAAATCATCCTGGACCCGCTTAAATTCTTCGTCATCAATAAAATTATCATTCAATGCCTTACTGATAATAAGTTTCATGCTGCTCAGCTTTGCACCAGCAAGCGTACTCAATGCTTCATGTTTCTGTAATTTCGTGTGAAACCTCTTGTTTAAGGCCTCCAAACCAAAGCAAGCCAGGCATGTAGCAACGCTAACACCCTCAATTGCTATTCCAGCCAAACTTCCAATTCCTGTGGCGAACAGAACTATACCCCGCTACAGAACATGAAGCTGAAATTGCACCAATAGCCATAGAAGTGTTTTGAACAGAATTAAATACTGACTTATACCTCCTTTTGCACCGTGAGTACTTAGCCTCTTCACTTTCCAAATATCTCAAAGCTTCTGTAATATTATTTAATCTGAATGCATCTGCCTGTAATGTTTTATCTGATGCAATTGGCACAGCTGTCACCTGTGGATCAGGCGCAAGTGTTGTTTTAGTCGTCACATTTGTTTCAGTCGGCTCAAGCGTCGGTAGTTGCGGATAGAAGTTTACCATTTTTTTTTTATTGACAAATATTTTTTTTATTTAATCAGCAATTACATTTTGCAACTCTTCAAAAGTATACAATTTGTTAGCATAATAAAATGCAACAAGATCAATGTGTTCAAGGTTTATGTAAGTTAGACGAACAAAAGTTGTTTTGTCGACCACCACCTTGACAGCTGGAACACTGCTCGAAACATTAATAACATCATTATTTTTTGTAATAGCAATAAAGACCTTTGATGATTCTGTTACTGTTTCATTCCATGTAAGTTTAATTCCTTGTGCAATTTGAGCCTCTTTAGCAGTAGTTACTGATCTCATGATAATTTCAAATACTATTGTCGCTTCTCTTGCGATGGGAAAGTTTATTGGTGCAAACACGACCTTCGCATCAGACCTACC
This sequence comes from Semisulcospira habei, assembly GCA_036245525.1. Taxonomy (NCBI): domain Eukaryota; kingdom Metazoa; phylum Mollusca; class Gastropoda; family Semisulcospiridae; genus Semisulcospira; species Semisulcospira habei. The sequence goes on from BTPG01000001.1 coordinate 93,507,985, forward strand.
CTTCCTATGTGTAAGAAGATATCTCCGTCTCTCATAATTTTCAACTTTCAGTTTTTCTCTGCTATTGTCGTCTGAAGCAAAACTTGGAACAAGGCTTACAATCAGCGGCCCAGAATTAACAACCTTCCTAAACACTAAGGCGCCTTCATCATCAGTGTATACATAAGGACTAATAAATTCAATCTTTATGTCCCAGTCAATTGTTGGTGCTGGTGCCGGCACAGGTGAAACCACCCATTTACTACCCACATGTATTAAGTTGTAAGGCGCATTATTTACAGGTGGAGTAGGTACAGTAACATCACGCAGCTGACCAAGTTTAGGAATCTGTCTTTCACCGTCTTTCATGTCAACAATTACTTTCCTCTTGTACATGCCATTTGAATCAAGTTCAAAACCATATATTTCTCCAACATCCCCCTCCTTCTCAAAATCCTGTACATCAGCCAAATCTTTCAACTCTGTTACTGGACATGCAACTGGTATGATTCTTGGCTTTGGACCACCACTCATTTTTTATAAACAAAAATAAAATTATTTAATTTCTAACACTACACTAAATTCATGCATAACAACTGGTTTGTCATCCTGATTAGTTACAGATATACTCAGTGACTCAAAGAAACTAGAACCTAATTTCTTAAACTGCAAATTAGGAAATCTAACAACCACACTTTCACAATAGGGTGCAGTTCCAGTTGGTAAGCATCTCAACAAAGTTGAAGGTTTTCCATTGTAAACATTCACAGTTGTGTTCAGTTCTTTCAAATAAACATTTAGTACTGTGTGTACTGACAAATGAACAGGATATCTTCCAGTTATTTTGCCTTTTTTGGGCTTAAATTTTAATCCTGCTTCATAAGTCCAATCATCATCACCACTAACAGCTACAATAGCAAGATCAGATTCAGTTAAAAAAAACCAGTAGTATTAAAAGTTTGTCTGTTAATATAAGCTGACTATCTTTTGGAAATTCCAATGTAACAAACAAGTTAGCCGGATTTAAAGTTGCTTTAATTTTATACATATCTTGTAAAAATTCAGCTATAGTACAAAAGTCATAATACCCAGGCTGTAAGTGATTAGTTAGTTAGTTATTTGGGTTTAACGCCGAGCAGGCGACTAAGGCCATCTCACGGCGGGATGGGTAAAAATCTGGTCAGCCAGACTAAAAGCAAGGTCTTAAGACAAGATGTAAATATAGATTAAAAATCTCAGGCTAAAATGTCGCACATGTCTGGAAAAGAAACGTCTACAGACTCTCAAAAAGGGCAAATAAAAAAATTCACATAGTCTATGAATGCTCAGATCTTGTTAAAAATATTGCATTCTCTCAAAAAATTGAAGATTTTGTCCGGGGGAACATCCCGGAACAAAACCTTCAAGGAGTCTGCTGTGAAGTGTTTATATCTGGTGTCAATTAGGTCAGCACAATACAGCAAAAAGTGTCGAACAGAAAACTGCTCATCACAGGCAAAACACCATGGACGCTCATCCTGTTTAAGTAAGTAAGAGTGCGTAACATATGTGTGCCCGATGTGGAGCCGAGCAAGGACAGTCTCCTCACGGCGGCTGCCGCAGCGGAAAGGTAGACTGTCAGACAACTTAGGAAGAGCTTCATGAAGCTTGTTCCCTTCCTCTTTGTCCCACTCGGACTGCCACTCGCGGGCTATGTACGCACTAATAACAGGTTTAAAATCACTATAGACAGTCTGTGTGTCAGGGACAGGGTCACTGCGGGCACTGTTGGCAGCAGAATCTGCGATTCTGTTGCCTTCGATGCCCACATGGCCTGGGACCCAAATAAAAATGATGTCATAATATTCCTTCATCAAGTCCGCGTAGAGCTCTCTAATCTGCACCAGCAGTGGATGGTCTGTTCCCGCGCCCTGAAGGGCCTGCAGGGCAGAAAGAGAGTCAGACAGAATCAGGAAGTTCCTTTCCCGAGACTGATAGGCATGCTTGAGTGCTAGCAGAATGGCCTGCAGTTCTGCACTAAATACAGAGGAATGGTCAGGGAGACGGAGCTTAAATGGGCGTCTAGGATGGCGAGAGGACACTGCAGCCGCAGCCACTCTTCCATCCTCAGACTTGGACCCATCCGTATAAAGACGACAATAGCCAGGAAAAATTGAAAGGAGTTCATTGAGGCTCTGTTGGTATATGGCTGGTGGAGTACAATCCTTCTTGTGGGCAGTCAAGTCCAGCAAGATGTCAGGAACTGGTAGTAGCCAGGGTGGAGTGACGTGTTGCAGAGATTCCGAAACTTTGTCCAGGTCCACTCCGGCCGCCTGCAGATGAGGTCGGACACGGAAGGAAAGTGGACGGACAGCTCCCGGATGGGCATCGTAAATCTCTGCAAACGACGGGTTAAAAACACAATCATAGGCAGGATTTTCTGGATGGGCCTTCAGCTTCAGAACGTAGCTGAGCATGAGGCGGATGCGGCGGAGCCTGAGAGAAGGCTCCCCTGCCTCTGCATACAGACTAGGAACTGGAGATGTCCTAAAGGCTCCCAGACATATGCGCAGACCTTGATGGTGAATTGTGTTCAGACGCTGCAGAACAGACTTGGAAGCCGAGCCATATACCACAGAGCCGTAATCCAGTTTGGACCGAACAAGGGCCCGGTACAGTCGAAGTAAGACAATGCGGTCTGCACCCCAGTCAGTACGACCAACGACACGAAGAATGTCGAGGGCCTTCCGACAAGAGGTTCTAAGGTAGTTAACATGGTTGCAGAAGGTCAATCTTTTGTCAAAGATGACCCCCAAAAACTTAGCCTCTTCAGCCACCTTAATTGGCACTCCAGCAATGCTCAGGCTAGGTTCTGGAAAAAATTTCGTCTGGTTAGTAAAATGCACACAGACTGTCTTGGAGGGCGAGAATCTGAATCCATTGAGAGACACCCACCCCTGGATGCGATCAACGCACAGCTGCAAGCGCCTCTCAAGGGACGCAAGTCCTCGACCTCGTGCACACAAAGCAAAGTCGTCCACAAACAAAGAGCATTCAGAATCATCCTTGACGGCCTTTACAATGTTATTTATTTTAATGCTAAATAAAACAGGAGATAGAATACTGCCCTGCGGGACACCCATCTCCTGTTCAAAGGAGTCGGAGAGGGTGAAGCCCACACGGACATGGAACGACCTGTTGGACAAAAAATTGTGAATAAAAACGGGCAGATGCCCTTTAAAACCCATGTCCGACAAATCAGACATTATACCATGCTTCCAGGTAGTGTCATATGCCTTTTCAAGATCAAAGAAAATTGCATAGACATGCTGCTTGTTGACAAAAGCATCTCGGATAAAAGACTCAAAGCGGACTAGATGGTCAGTTGTACTACGGAAGCGCCGGAAACCGCACTGGAGGTCTGTGATGAGACCCTGTGACTCAAGATGCCACACCAGTCGGGCGTTGACCAAGCGTTCCATAGTTTTACATAAACATGATGTCAAAGCTATTGGCCGGTAGTTGCCCGGGTCGGAAGGATCCTTACCCGGCTTGGGAATTGGCACAACCACAGCCTGGCGCCAAGATGGCGGAAAATGACCGGTTATCCAGATATGGTTAAAGGCCTTGAGAAGTACAAGGAGTGAATCCTCAGGCAGATGTGTTATGAGCTGATAATGGATGGTATCTAATCCAGCAGCAGAGTCAGTACATTTCTGCATGGCTTGCTGCAATTCTGAAAACGTAAAAGGGGCATTATAGTCTTCCAAGTTATCCGATATAAAATCACAAGCACAAGATTCTCGCTTCTCCTTCTCTCTCTGGAAGAAAGGTGAATAATGCTCTGTTGAAGAATTATGGGCAATGGTGGAGGCAAGCAAATTGGCCACAGCCTTTTTATCTGTGACCAAACTGGCACCATCTCTAAGATGGCCAACAGAAGCCGAGCCACCCCTGCCCCTAATTCTTCGAACAGCCTTCCAGACTTTTTGGGACGGAGTCCTAGAAGATAAAGATGAGACGAAGCGTCTCCAGGAAGCACGGCGTTCACGTTTAAAAATATAACGGGCTTTCGCCCGCTGTCTTTTAAAGGTTAAAATATTTGCTTGCGACGGATTACGAAATGCACGTCGCTGAGCAGATTTGCGCATTGTTTGGGCCTTGCGGCACTCTTCATTGAACCATGGTACTCTCGGCTTCCGAGGGAGTGATGTGGAAGTTCTAGGGATGGTTTCACCTGCAACCTCCAACAAAATAGAAGTAAAACAAGAAACAGGTTCTTCAGCTGACATGACCACCTCCTCTGTAAGACGAGACTGACAGAGAGAGGCAAACAGAGACCAGTTAGCTTTCTTGAGATTCCAGCGCCCCACCGGCGAATCCTCCTCACAGCTGACCGATGACAGGACTACTGGGAAGTGGTCACTACCACACAGGTCATCGTGAACCTTCCAGTCAAAGTCCAGCATGAGAGAAGGATCACACACAGTGAGGTCTAGAACAGAACTAGATCCGGAACCTGAGTTAGAGTATGTAGGTGAGCCATCGTTAAAGACACATAGGTTAAGTTGAGAAAAAACATCTTCTAACATCTGACCTCTGCCATCATAGTGGTCACTACCCCAAAGGTGAGCATGACCGTTAAAATCCCCCATGAGAATAAAGGGAGGGGGCAGTTGATCTACTAAGTGAAAAATATCATTGCTACAGACCCGCAGTGATGGTGGCAGGTAAATACTGCATATGGTTATGGTCTTTTTTAAGGTAACCCGAGCAGCGACAGCCTGAAGACAGGTGTCGATGCTAACGGGGCTACATAAAATTTGGCTACTAATGAGAAGAGCCGCTCCACCCGAGCGCCTCTCCGAATCAGAGCCTTTATGTATAACATTAAAACCATTAAAAGACACAGGGTCAGAAGTCTTCAGGTAAGTCTCCTGAAGAGATATGACTGAGGGGTTATAGAACTTGACTAAAAGACGTAATTCCTCAAAGTTAGCTCGAAAACCACGACAATTCCACTGAAGCAAAGAGTCCATGATTAAGTCTGATCTGGGGGTAAGGAGTTTTTCCCCCCTTTTTCCTTTACCTTGGAAGGAGTTGAAGAAACAGAGGGGGGCCGGCTCCCGGGCCTCCTCTGGTTCTTCGGAGAGGAAGGGGGTGGAGCTGCCGCAGCATCAGCAACAACAACTTCCACTCCCTCCATCCGCTCCTCCAGTGCAGCATATTTGTTTTGAAGGGGCACATCTGTGTTCCCCTTCTGGGCCCGTGCGCACAGCGGTCCCATAGATTTCTTAGACTTCTGGTCCTGGGCAGCGTTCCTGCCGCTAGAGTTAGCGGCCTTAGAAGGCTGACCAGAGCCAGAAGCCTTTGGAGTTGACTGACTAACAGGTTTGGGTGGGGGCTGAGGCTTAGGGGCAACAGAAGGCGGCACAACCGGACCGGCAGTGTCCGCCTTCTGCGTTCCCTGGCTCCTTGTCACCACCGGAGGAGGGTTACTCTCCAGGGGCGAGATGAGCCGAGGCTCCGCCCCCAACCAAGAAGTTGGGGTCTGACATGAAAAGTCTTTGGTGGGGCGCTTGCCTGCCACCGCTGCACTAAAAGTATACACTGAGGTGTTAGAGGTTGGGGCAGCCGCAGCTGCACCAGGGCCTTCAACCAGTTTTTTGGCATCCAGAAAGGACAGCCCCTTCTCCACACGCACCTGCTGAATCTTGCACTCGGATATCCAACGAGGGCATTTCTTATCCGAAGCCATATGCGCCCCCTGGCAATTCACACACAGGGGGGTGGCTGTGCAGGACTCAGCAGAGTGTCCGGGCCTAGTGCAACGGGCGCATGAAGCCTCTGCCTGACGGCATGTCTTCTGCCCATGGCCATACTTTTGGCACTTAAAGCACCGGAGGGGAAGAGGGACGTACTTTTTCACTCTCAGGGAGTAGTAACCTCCCCAGATGGTAGTAGGAGGGGTGGGGGTGCCAAACGTCAGGATGATGGTAGGGAGACGGATCTCCCCACCACCTCGCTTGGAAGCGAAGCGCCTGACGCAAGTCACCCCCTGAGACTTAAGGTTCCTTACAAGTTCATCTTCTGACAGTTCTGCCAAAGCTTGATCTTTGATTACGCCTCTTGACGAATTCATAGTTTTGTGGGGTGTGACTTCCACAGGAGTGTCTCCGATGGAAGAGAGCCCCAGCAGCCCGCTGGAGTGTGCCCGAGTACGGCACTCCACCAGCAAGTCACCAGACCTGAGGCGCTGGGCGTCAGGCCTGCCAACACGGCTCCTGAGGGTCTCCCCCACCAGAAAAGGATGCAGCTTGGTAACTGGTTTCTCCTTCACCTTGCTATGGACAATGAGGAAGCGAGGCCATACGGCCGACGCCTGAGGCGTCGCTTCCTCACAGTCTGAATCACTGTCATGGTCAAATTCGGTGTCTATATGCCGTTTCTGTGCTAGTTTTGGTTTTTTTGTTTTATCCATATTATATTAGTAGAGATATTCATCCCCCGGGGGTCCCCGCCCGCCACCGAGCCCAACAAGGGAAAGTGCAACTGTCGGCGGGTCTCCAGCCGACGCACAATGGAGACTGCCCGAAAGATATACTCAAGGGGGTAAGCCCGATTGAACCGTTTGAGCCACCGCCTTCTATCACACCGTTGAATGCAGGGGAATACTGGCGTAAAGCACCTAATCAGCAGCAAAGGCTATAGCATGGTGCTCCGTATAGCAACCCGCATGTCAACAGTGGGATAGGGCTCAACGTGACAAGAGCCGATTGACTAGGCCGGTACGACTAGCCTCCCGTTTAGGCAGAAGTCAAGGCCAAAGTGGAGTGTTTCAGCCACCAGGATCCTCTTCTCCCCCGACACGGGTCTCCAAGCACGGCAAACACTTGGGATCCAAAGGACCAAAAAGTCACGAGTATTTTTAAGGACCAATCCAACATGGTACGACCTAGGTTAGCACAGCTCCTTAAAAACCGGACCAGTGAAAAGGCTGAACAACATATCTGCTGACATCAAGTCCTAATCCTGGACAAAGATGGCACCCGTCCGCTAGCCCACTCAGTCAGGGACTGAGCGGACTACCCACCTACGCCACGTGGAGGCCGGTGCCGGGTAGGCTGTAAGTGATTAGTGCCCCAACTTGTAGTACCTATCATTCCATGTACAGAATATTCACCATCATCTGTTACATTAAACCATTTTACTGTATAGAACATTTCATGGATAGCTACAGCCTTGCTACCATCACGATTATCAATCCCATTAGTTAACCACACTGGTTTGCTTGTATCAAGATTTGTTAAGGTAATAAACATTTTTATTATCTCATATAAAAAGGATGGAATTTAAATCACCAATCATTACTACAACAAGCGCATTTCAATTTAATGTGGATGCTAAATATAATGTCGCACCTACTTATGAACAGAAAATAATTCAACTAAATCAGCTTGACACAGCTGTAAGCGAACAAGATCTATTCCAAGTCAAAGTACCAAATCAATTTGATCAATATCTAAACCCTCCAATAACAGACGACTCTACTGCACTACAGATGTTTCAAAACCAACTCAACTTTGCCATACTATGTTCAACTACAGGCTGTGGTGTTTCATTTACAGACCATTTGAATCACTCAAACAAACTGATTAGATCTGTCTATCGTTTCCATGTTTATTACCAGCTTAGACGTATACTGTCAGAACTTCATACACCACTGCCCACTGAATCCAGTTTCAACAGGTATAACAACCCCATGGATATGAAAGCATTTGAACGCATATGTAATGAATTTAACATAAGCCCCCGGTATGACTTTACACAAAAACTTGATGATCACCACGGCATTGGTACATTGTATTACGCTTTGAGTCACAGACAATACCCTCAAGATTATTACCCTGGTTACACTTCATTCTCATCAAAATTAGAAGTGTGGTTAGGATCAATAGAGCAGAAACAGTCAAACGCCTGGACCACATTTATTTTAGATAAATCTGACGGGTTTACTCAAGCAGGAGTCGAGCGCATAAATGAGTCTATCAGAACATATGTCTGGTGTATACTAGGTGCACAATCACTAACAAAATTGAATATTTTGAATGGAAGTGGAAAATTTGAATCTCAAAAACAATTTCTCGCAAACCTGGAAGATTCAATTAATTCAACAGTAGATCTCCCGTCTAGCATACAACGCTACCAAGATGTACTCAGATATGCCAGATCAAAAGTTGACTTTGTAGTTGGCATCGGTTTATACATGTTACCATCTGATCTTCAACTCCAAATGGGGACAATAACAAATTATAATAATGAAATCATTGTTGCAGGTGTTGGTCAAAAATTAGGACTCAATCAATCTGTAAACTTGGGTGCCACAACCACACATGTACAGTCATTAAAATCATTACAGACGGTAACACCCCCGGCCCCGGCGCCCATACAACCAGTACAGTCAACACCAACCCCTGACACTCATGAGTCAGAAAGAACTGCATTGGTAATAGGTCTAACAGGGCTAGGAGTATTACTTCTTTATCTGTTTCATTAAATAACCCACCATCAACCCTCCTACTGTAACCAGAAAGATCCACACATGCTCCGCCATAAAACCAACTACCTTTGCTGTAGTAGTGATAAGCCAACTAACAACAGTGCCAATTATGCCGGGCAAAGCATCTATTGCTTTCACAGCCAATTTCTTAAGCAAGTCTGATATGTGAGACAGTTGTTTCTTTACCCATGACTGTAAATCTTTTGGGTCTGTTGGAGCCGGGGGGCCAGGGGTTGGTGGTGCTGGAGGTGGAGAACCACCGGGTCCACCAGCACCGGAGACAGCCAACACAACAGTACTGATAATAAATCCAAGAGCTGTAATTAAACTAGCAATAGTGATACCCTGTTCTCTGAAAAGTGTTTTAAGTCTCTCAGCCAGAGTAGTGTCTTCGTGAAGTATTTTCTGAATAGTTTCTCTAATTCTGTTGACCTGTGATTTCAGTTTTTGTCTTCCAATACTAATTGTTTCTAACCGTCCTGATCTTTCTATCTGCAAATCGTTTAATCTGTGTTGGATTCTTTCTTTCATTTCTGTGTCAAGATTCCCATTGTCTGCTGTAGCCAGTTTCTCTTTTTCACGTTCTATGTGTTTATCAAGCTCACCTAGTTTGGCTACATTATTTACCATCTCACCTCTTATTGTCTGCAGTGATTTATCCAATCCCACAATCTCCCTCATTGACAAAGGTGGATCATCTATTGTTTTCAAAGCGTCATTTATTTGTCCTTCAGTAAATGAGGTTTCTTGTATCACTGTGTTTGCTATTTCTGGTAGGCTTGTTACTGGTGCCATTTCAATTTGTTGCCCTGTTGGTAATTTTGTTTGCGTGTCGTGAAGAACACTAACCAGTCTTGGGGGAACAGGAGACCCACCAATTCCAAGGTACCTTGCCAACCCAGAGTTACCACCGACTTCACCTTTAATTGTACTTAAAGCTCTAAACTTAGAAGGATTATTTTTATGTGTTAGATATATTTTCCCTCTGTCTGTATTTACAAATAAGTGTCCTTTATCATATTCAAATTGATTAGGATCTATTACATCTGGGCGCGCTCCAACACTGTCATAAAATGAGTTTACTTTGTCTTTTAACAGTTCGTGATGCATACTACTACTACTAGTTACCATTCCAGTCATATCTGTGATACTGGTATCTGAGACATTCATGTCATCCATTTCAAAATCTTCATGATTAAATCCTCCCGCGGCCATTGTTTTATTAATTTATTATTTTTTATTGTGCATAATAAAAATGACACAGTCTTACGGATCAAAGTTAGACCCATACAGAAAACTACGTGAGCCTCTGGGTGTTAAGGGCATAAGACAATCAATCATCATCACAAACAATCCAAGTACCATAGACCAGAACCAAACTCTTACAGTCAAGTTTCCAAACCTAGGTCCCAGTGACGTTATTGTTCCTGGCACTGCACGCCTAGCATTTAATATTGAACTATCATCAGACGCAGATGTGAACAGAACACTGGTTGACAATCTTGGCAGAGCAATTGTTAGAACTATTAAAGTAAAACTTGAAGGACAGGAAGTGTTTAGTCTTGACGACTCAGATGTGTTCTACTGTTACAAAGACCTTTGGCTCACAAGAGAAGAACGAGAAGACAGTATTTACCAAGGCATACAGTCTGATAATGTTGGTAAACTTCGAATCAATGCAGGAGATAAATCAACGTCAGCAGCCCAGGACGTTATTATAGCAGAAACATATGGAACCAGATTTTACATTCCACTTGAGTTTGAAATCCTCACAGCTCATTTGCCTTATTATCAAGGGGCACTGAATGACCGTCTGAGCTCTGAACTAACCTTCAATGACTACTCCAAAGTTATTAAATCATCTGCCACAGATGCAACATATAAGATCTCTAACATTTCCTTGGAATATGAAATTGTCACACACACTGAACTAGCTAGACTCATACAAAATCAGTACCAGTCAAGACTTCCAATTTATTATGACCGTGTGATTAGACATAGTTTAATACCCAAAGACAAGAGCGACCCAATGTGGAACATAAACTTGAACACACCAGCCAGGTCACTGAAAGGTATTCTTATGTTGTTTGTTGAACCAGCAGATCCATACAAACGGGATTCAGAAAAATTCTACAATCCTAAGATTACACATTTGTCCTGTACAATCGAAGGCCGCCCTAATCAAGTGTATGCATCTGGAATGCTGCCTTATCAGCACTACGATGAGATCACAAAGTATTTTGCGGGTGGAAGGATTAGAGATAAACCAGCAAACATTGCGTGCAAAGATCTACATCTGTATGACGTTAGGATCGGACAATACCTTACAAACAAATATGCACTGTGGCTAGACCTTCGTAGTACAGATGACGACTACCTTCATGGGTCAGGTCGAACTGTTGAGAACGGCAGTGATGGAATAACAATCCAGATACAAAAAAAGGTTGAAAAAGCCGAAGCCATAAATATATATTTGTACCTGATATATGACGCACAACTCAATATTGCAGAAAGCAGACTGAGTGGACACATATATTAAAATTATATTGTGTATTAAAATGAACTGGGGCTTAATGACACTCGATCCACACTGTGGATTATTTTGTGGTGCGACAGGGTGTGGTAAAACTGAATTTGTACTTAATCTCTTACAAACAAGATACATCCACCATTTTGAAAACATTGTAATATTTTGTCCTACAATCAAACACAACAAAGCTTATCACAACCGTTTATTTATTTGGACTGACAACAACATATACTTAGTTGACCCTGAGAAGAAACTGAATGACTACCTACAATATTTTTACAAGCAATTTGAAGGACAGCCAACGTTGTTTATTGTTGATGACTGTTCTGCAGAGAAAGACATTGTCAAGAAGAGAAACACTCTAGCAGAACTTGCTTTCAGTGGCAGACACGCAAATGTTAGTGTATGGATTCTCACTCAGAAATATAATGCTGTACTGAAAGATTTTCGAGAACAGTTAAAGTTTATCTGTTTGTTTTACTGCAAGGATTGTGACAGCTTTGAAGACTGTCTCAGAGAGAATGATGTCATACCAAATAAGCATGAACGTGATGATGTAAAAAATAAACTGAAATCAACTAAGCATCTAAAGCTCATTTTAAAGACAGATCAGCCCACAGGGTATGGGTTAGTAAATTAATTTTTTTTTTTTTTTAAAATAACAATATAAATGAACCCTGATGAAATCCTTCTATTGAATGATATCAATGCTGTTGAGAACAAAGACTTAGACTCGAAAAGACAGCATCTTTTGTCTGTGATTGTCTCAGGCAAATCAAAGACTTATCTCGGAAAACAATACACAACAGAGGATATTGAATCTCTTACCTTCTGACGAACTAATCAAGCTTCATTCAAAATATGAAAACCACATCGCTTCACTAATGACACGTGATTTAAGTCGATCTCTAGTATGCCTTTACACAAAAGCAGTGAGTCACTTTCTACCTGTGGATAGTGACAGTCTATCACACGACCTTGAAAGCAATCCTATTGTTTCAAGTTCAATTGGCAAATTAGCATGTGTCATGTTTTACAAGTTTGGAAATTACCTTGCACCTGTAGTAACCCTTCTTGTTACTGGGAGTCATATTGATTTTTCGAAAATAAATTTTACTGCAGAAGAAAATGGACGAAACCCAGACGACTCCACAACCGAACCCCGACCCTGTTTTGACACAGGTTCAAACTGTGACTAAGGCTAAAAGTCCAGGCCGCGTTGATGCAGGAAAAAGATTAGCCGAATGGAACAGGCAAAAAAAATTACAGCTTCAAACACAAACAGAAAAGACTCATGTAACTAACCAGGTGTCAGCACCGTCAGGACCGTTATCACTGTCACTACCATCAGGATCAACACACCCTCATCAAAGTGAGAGACAAACAACTAAGTCTGACCCCGACCCTGAACCTCAAACAACAAAATATATAATTGCCGGATTTGTTGTCGGATTTGATTGATTGATTGATTGATTGTACATTGCTTAACGTCCCGACAGCAACAAGGCTTTCTCAGGACGTGCCTGCACTGCTTGTGAAAAAAAATAAATAAACAGAACATTGAATGTATGTCGCCATCCGGTCAAATACGTTAAATAAACCTAACACATGGGGCCTAAATAAAGCTAAGACCATTTAGCAACACACATCCAATATCAAGAGCTACAGGCAGTGCAGACAGTAGGGAGAGTTTTAAAAAGGCAAATACAGGTGAATGGACAAAGGGTAGACAGAAACACATGCCCCAGAATAGAGAGAAAAACTCACCCTGTGGGGCTGACCAGGGTGACCCTGGGAACTAAAAAGTACCTAACCCCACCCAGGTCCCCCAGGGCAGACCCAGGTGGGGGGTGTCGGATTTGGTTACGTAGGTTATCAATTATACAAAAAATACAAACCACAGACTCGTACAGTGACCAAAAAATCAGACACTCCAAAAACAAAACCAGAAGTCGCCACATTACCAGTAACACCCAAAGCCGTTGACCCATTTTATATGCAGTAAATAAAAATATTATTTTAATTTTTCTTGTATTAGAAAATGAATGACTCAAAGAACTTAATGAACCTTGTGTATCACTCTGCCGTAATCAGCGGATTAGCAGTAGCTTATTCTATGCTAGGAAAAAGTCTACTCAAAATGAAATCAGCAGACCTCAGTAGATTAGATTTTGAAGACAGTGCTAAGCTAATTGTAGTTGTAACAGCGTCGATTGCGACAAAAGATTTTCTTGTCAAGCAAGGAATTATTCCTGAAAATGTTTCTATGTAAATAAAATAAATATGGCGACGATAGCTATTATGATTGGTGGGGCAGTTGTTAACGCATTGGCATTCAGTGGCTCTAATTATCTCTTTTCTAAAATGGGTAGAGAGGAATCTGCAGAAGAAATGAAACGTCACAATGAAGCGTCAGAAAAAATAGCACAGGCAGAACAGGCGTATGAAAAACAAAGAATTGAGAAACTTGATTTCATCAATGAAAAACTCAGGCTAGAAGGTCACGCACAACATACGTTTTCAAATACAGACGAAGCAATCAGGGAATATTTTCTTGTCACGGGTGAAGATATGTCTATACCAAAACCAAAAATAAGTGACTATTACAAACCAAGCACACAACAAAGAAACGGGGAGATAATCTTTGTTCTAGTGGGAATGACATTTGTTTATTTTACAGGAGTTTTCATTGCTAGAAAAAATGGCAGCCGAAAATAAACTATCAAAAATATATTACTCTCCATCAGGGTATTGGAAAGGAGCAACAGCTATTGAAAAATTACATGCCGCTGTGGGCGGAGATATAACACTCAATCAAGTCAAGCAATGGTTACAGAGACAGGCAATTTGGCAGATATATCTCCCTGCTCCAAGAAAGATAACAAGGCCTCATTTTGAGAACACTACCCCAAATGACACACACCAAATGGACCTCCTGTTTCTTCCACATGACACAATAAGAAAGAAACGATACAAGTACGCATTAACTGTCGTAGACATTGCTTCAAGATATAAAGACGCTGAACCCATATCTGACAAAACAGCCAGTACAGTTGCTACTGCTTTATCAAAAATATATAGTCGAGGCCCCTTAAGATACCCCAGACTTGTACAAGTTGATGACGGATCAGAATTCAAAGGTGCAGTTAATCAGTTATTTGCTAAGCACGGCGTACTGGTCAGACGTGGTATTCCAGGCGTACACAGATCACAGGCAATTGTAGAGAACTTTAACAAACAGTTATCAGAGAGACTTTTCAGTTACCAGTATTCAAAGGAACTCATGCATGACACCCGTAACACTGAGTGGGTAAAGAGATTACCACATGTGATAAAAGCAATGAACAACGAAGGCCATCCTAAGCCTGCTGATGCTATTAAATTGAAAACAATTACAGAACCAAAAACAGGACCAACCCCAACCCCCGCACCGCTTGCGCCTGACACAAGTTTATTTACTAAACAGGTGAGATATTTATATCAACCAGGGGAGGCCGAGAACGACGTGAAGCGCAGAGCGACAGACCCCATCTGGTCTACGTCCGTTCATAATATAAAAAAAATAATTCCCGGTCCAGACGCAACAATATATTATCTGTATGACCCTGCACCCCAGAGGGCATTTGTCAGAGAAGAATTACAGATTATTCCCCCAGACACCGTTACTCATTTCAGTAACTAACTCGTCAATTAATTGATCAACCAGTTCATCAGCTATTTCTTCAGATAACTTGAGTCTGTAGTGACCAGGTGCATAAGCTTTTTCTTTACTATGAAACACACGTTTTGTGTCTCCAACTGCTAGTGACTTTTTGTGTGTTTGGATCATTTCAAGATTATGTTTATTTGACCTCAGTGACTTGTTTGGATAATCAGGCATTAATGCACCGTCTAACACTTGTTTGTAATGTTCATGACGAATGTCTTTATTTTTTATTGCTGTTTTCTTGATACCTTTGGCTTTCGACTGACTTCCCTTTTGGTGCAGTATAGAATACATTTTGGATCTCAGTCCAACGTACTCAACTATTGGCACACCATTTAGTTCATCTTTAAACTTACCAGGCACTTTCTTGTTTTGTGTGCTGAACAGTGGATGGTCTTTAGGATAATCAGACGTGTCATACATGTGTAACTCTGTTTTCATGTCTTCATAAAAGTCTTCAGTACACACATCAATGATCATAGAGTCAGTGTCAGTGTATAACAATCGACACTCAGGATATTTTGGTTTGAAGTAATCATAATAAAATTCAAGCATCAACAGTTTTGACAACTCAAGAATTGCCATACCAATGAATACTGGCTTGTCCCGTTTAACAGTCTTTTTTTTGAGTGACACAGCATACAATGATGAATGAAATTCTTTATACCCTGTGTACTGAGGCTTGCCTGTAAGTTTAATTGCGCCCAATTCAGTTGTGACAAGTCTCACATCTTTTCTGTGATGAGGATTTTCCATCGTCTTCCCAAAACAGGCATTGTTCATAAGCTTAAAGAAGTCTTTGTCAAATGCAGTGTTGCCGTCTCTGGCACGGAGGGTTGTGTTCTTCATTATGTAATCTTTCATGAAAGCACTTTGATCAAATTGAATTCCTCTGTGAACTTTCTTTAGTACTAACCCGTGTCTGATATAACACTGTAACAAGCGATAGTGACAAACGTAATTGAATTTGTCATTCAGATTCGGTACAAGTTTAGTGTCTTCTTTTTTCCCGGTCATA
This sequence comes from Semisulcospira habei, assembly GCA_036245525.1. NCBI lineage: Eukaryota > Metazoa > Mollusca > Gastropoda > Semisulcospiridae > Semisulcospira > Semisulcospira habei. The sequence goes on from BTPG01000001.1 coordinate 93,523,757, forward strand.
CTCATTTTCTCAACTGCTAAGGGATAATCATTATGGTAATCGTGTAGGTGGTGTGGATACTCCAGGTCTACTTCAAAGATCCAACCCTTCGCGTCGTTTCGGTCAAGATTCATAATATTGTTAGTTAACCCTGACTCTGTTACATCATACTGTGACAAATCATACAGACAAAAGTTTTTCAAGGGCAATAACTCACACATTGCCCAGCCATAAAGGTTATTAGCGTCCAAGTACATAATGAATGACCTTGACCTTGAGGGGTCAAACCCAAGGTCACCATGGGCGTCCATATATTTATTGTTGGCCTTGGCATAATTGTTCGCTGCAATACTAATGCCACCCCTCAATCCACGTTCCACCATTTCACCCATCGTACGATCAGACAACAGGTCTATAGATATCTTACTGGATTTCAAAAATGCATCCCATGTCATGCCAGGACTAGTTATGTAACAGGCAGGGTCAAGCTTGTAGTGTAACAAACCCTTTTCACGGTAACTTTCAAATACGTCTGCTAGCAAACAAACGTCTGCTTTCAAGTACTGGTCATGATAGTCACCGATCGTTTGACACCCTAATTTACCCCACGCATCAAGTGCATGTTGGTATTCAGAGTCAGAAATACCTTTTCCAGTTAGTGTAGAATAAAATTTCTCTTTTGGTGGCAGTCTTGTTTCTTCAAACACAACCCAATGATCAATGTACTCGTACGGATACACACCTTTCTTAATCAAGTCTGGTTCAAAATATTTACTCGTTATTGGATACTCAGTCAGTCCTTCTGCCAGACTAGCCAATCCTAAAGATAAATGTTGCATGGAGTCATAAAATGATAATTTGTCTAACCTAAAAGTCAAGTACTTTTGAGTTGTCTGGGCAATACAACTAATGTTTTTGTACGACTCATCTACAGCCTGCATGATGATGTGTGAATCATATCCCTTGAGATTGTGGAAAAGATTGGCAGTTTGTATGTCTTGGGATCTGTTTTTAATAATAAGTTACAATTGTTATGTGCAGCACCTCTGTAACATCCAGTTATGTGGTCGTGGTCACGAACTTTATCACCCCCTAAAGGCTGTTCACAAATCCAACACGTCACAGCTGTATCAAATTTTAATTTGTCTTCTTCTGTCATCACCAAAGGCATCTGACATGTGAGATATTGTACTACCTGACTGTACAGTTGTCTCATTTCTGTTAAAAACAAACATGCTGCATTTTCACCCCTGTAGATAACAGGCTCTGAATGAAGACCGTCTGACCTAACAATAATGTATCCAAAAGAACACACCACTTGGTCACTTAGTTTTATAGTCTTTGGTAATGACTCTGGAACAGGACCCTCATATGGCACTACTAATGATTCAAAATCTGCGTACACTACAAACGGCAGCTTTTGCTGATTCCCATAGTTCTTAAAATACACTTGACTACCAGGATCAGGGTACTTAAGTACAGTCTGTATGTCATCAGGTGACCTACAATGTAGGATGTGTTTGTGCGCTACGTTTATGGAGGAGAATCTCTGTAAACATCTCTTGCACACTTCCTGTTTCCCATTGTGTTTCGTTGTATGTGCATGAATTAGACGTGACATATTTCTGATAATTGTGTAGTGAAAGTTATTGTCATCACCGGCAGGGCCGATAAGCAACATGTCAACATGCTTATCTTCTGACTGACCATATGTTGGTGCAATTGGGGACACTCTAATTGGTTGTAACTTGTTCTCAGATTCATTATCCCACACATACACATTTACAGATATACCAGGATTTAGTTTTTCAAACAAGTCTATGTCCTCTATTTTAACAGGGAACTCAATGTCACTGAAGTTGAGTTCATTTACAAATTTGGTGTAGTTAGATACACGTTCAGGTTTTGACTTTACAAAGTGTAGTTTAGCAAGCACACACCACATGAAACAATAGTTGTCATTGTTCTGTATGTTGACGACAGCCTTTTTGTTTGCAACCTCTGTTGGCAGTGGCAACCATGATTTGCCTAATATGGGATGATACCTTGACTGCTTTAATTGTAGTTCATGTACATGTCCTTCATGCCAACCAGACCCCTTCATTTTTGCACTGTCAATTGCCTGTAGAAAGTCTGGTAATAGTCTGTCTCTAAACACGTTCTCTAATTCTCTTCTTGTGTTAACTGTGTGTTGTCTTGTTGATATATATGATACAATTAATTCACCGTCCAATCTAGTGAATTCAATTTTCGCAACAATCTGAATCTTAACACTGCCTGTGAGAAGATTTTGTTGTATGACAGAAAAAGAGTTTTCTATTGATTCATAGACATTGTTAGTATTGGTTATAGGCAAGTTTGTTGTGTGAAACACGTTTCTTAAACCAGATAGGCCAGGGTTTGATGGGCCAGGGCTTTGTAAATTGTCCGTCATTTTTATTTGTCGGTCAAAATAATAAATGAAAAAATATATTATCATTGTCACACCATATGTAATACTGTATTATCTGTAGTTATGATAAACAAGTGTTTGTCTTGAAGTCTGGTGTTTGTCTTGAAGTCTTGTCCTGCAGGTGTAATATCACTTTATTGAACGTAACACTTTCAATATAACAATGTAGTTTTCTTAATTGAACAAATATGTCATTACACAATACCTCAAACCAACGCAAGTGGCCACTGTTAGCATTATAAACTTTAAAAGCATTTGTCTTAAGATCAACAGTCTCATAATCATAACGTGGTAATCCATCTGAATATTCCAAAGTAACGTTATATGTTGTGTATATCCTTATTGACGGTGATGAGAGTTTAAAGCTGGGTCCAAACACACGTGTTTTTAAGTCATAAAAACACTTAACATCTTTGAAGCATTCTGTAACATCAAACACTTGGGTTTGTCCGTCTGTCATTTTTATTAGACAAACAAAAGAATAATTGTTATCAAGCAAAATCATGTTTTCTAGGAAATTACACTGAACAGTAATTTTTTACGTTTGCACCAATCAGCATGTATTTCCTACTTATAGTCAATGACATAAGGGACATAATCATTAGAAGATTTAACCACTATACAGAGTTGTCTCCCATAGACTATACGTGGCATACCCAAGAATGACCTTGTGTCACTGATTTGTGAGTGAGTGTGTTGCAATGGAGTACTCATGGAGGATATTGTTCCTGTCTGTGTGTAGCAAGGGTACAGGTATGTACATTTGTAGGCTTAGCTCAGTGTCATATCTCGTGTGTGTGTGTCATTGGATTATGCAGAGATTCAGAAATCTTTACAGTTGACTCAAACCCAATAAAAAACAGTGGCTCTTGAGAATCTCGCCATGCTCATAAGAATCTGTGATCGAGTGGGCTACTGAAAATGTACAATAAAACATGTGTTATTTATGTTCTCATAGAAGGGATTCGGTAAAGTAGAACGATTCATAGCATCACTCAGATATACAAAAGACACTGTGAACCCTAAAATAACTGAACTGTGTGCGTGTGTGTGTCAGTGTGTGCGTGTGCGTGTGTGTGCGTGCGTGTGTCCGTGTGTCAGTGAGTGTGTATGTGTGTTATGTACCTCTAACAAAACCTGTTTGGCTCAAATAGCATGTTTTCAAAGTGACGGTCGACACACATGACACTGGAATTGAAACACCTCCAGCTGGAAACTGAAAGCCGCTAAGCAGTACAGCACACAAAGCCTTACTCACCCAGATAGGGGTGTGGGTAATGGGTAAACATTAGGGCGGCATGGTTGAGAAAAGTGTGTTATGTTATCATTGTGTGTGTGTGCATATGTTTGTGTGCGTGCGTGCGTGTGCGTGTGTGTGTGTTAGTGCGTGTGAGAGAGAGAGACCACCAGACATGAGTACATTGTACACTTGTACAAAATCACCTCTCCTTCAAATCATGATGATGTCCCCAAGTTGATCTTTGTCATTATCTAGCAATTAAACGGCTGTATTTATGACGGGTGATAGCCTTTCAAAAGCACAGTCTCGTCGCGGCTCGTGTCTGAATTGAAAAGGAATGAAAAGCGTCCCCTGCTATTCAATAGCGGTGCGAGGTCTTTAACCGTGACATCAGCTGTTAGATTAGACTCAGGCTTACGGTACAATTATACTGACATGAGTGTCTGTAAGTGTGTGTGTAAGTGAGTGTGTCTGTTTGTTTATGCGTCTGTTTGTGTGTGTCTGTGTGTGTGTGTGTGTATGTGTGAGAGTGTTTGTTTGTGTGTTTATTTTGTTTGTGTGTGTGTGAAAGTGTTTGTGTGTGTGACGAGAACCAATTTCGGTGCAGACAGACAGGTGTTTATGACTCACTGTAGGCAAACAAGTCTACAGCTTTTTCATGTTACTGTACACAGGATTAAAGAGACAGGTGTAGCACATCTATATAGACTTTAAAATCAGACCTCTTTCTCTATGTGAGGTGGTTATGAAGACATGTATGTGAATGTATAAATGCGTCACTTCTGTACCTAGCAACATGAGCAACAGACAGGACAGACCATTCAGCAGACAATAGTCCTCACTTGTCCTCATTCACGTTAACGAGACCCAATTTTCAGGTAGTCCTAGGGAGTGCGGGAGTGTATTGGACTGGCTCATGGAAAACGTATGTCGCTAAAAACCCACAGTCTACTCACAAAGAGATATAAAGAGAACAGTATGCCTGTGCTGTAAAGTGATACCTGTCCTGTTTAAGTCTGTGTATATTTAACATAGAAAAACTGTCGTTTTGTTTGCCTACAGTGAGTCATGAACACCTGCACCGAAATCAGACTCGTCATGATTTTGAGGAAAAGCCTACGCATGTAAGGGTCCATGTGTAACATAGCTGAAATTGTATAGACCACAACAGCATACTGAGTGTGTGTGGCAAACATGGTCTACCAGCTCTGTCAGGCGTGTGATTGAAATGGGATATTACCCTTGTGAAAATGATGTGTACCTGTGTTGCAAGGTTTGTACTTAATGTTTTTGTTTATACATGTTTTATGTTAGTATGTATATATGTATGTATGCCAGTTAATGTTTGTCACTGCGTGTGTGTGTGTGTGTGTGTGTGTGTGTGTGTGTGTGTGTGTGTGTGTGTGAATGACTCCAGTCATAACAAATATGTTCACAGCTGTGCCCACACAGGGCCAATTCAAAAGCTTAAGCTGTCCCCTGCAGTCTGAAATTTCTAAAGATCCTGCCTTGCCTTGCGCGGCATGAAAGAAAAAGGGACAGGGTACTTGAATTGCATGTGTAGGCAAGAGATTTTGTGTATGGTGAGTAAAACTAACTAGTTTGCGTTTTTCAGAAATCGTCTCAGTCAGTATTGAGAGACAAAGAAGAGTAATTTTCTAATTATTGGGTGTGTAAAATGTCATTAGTTTATTTATAGAGTGCACTATCAGGATTTTGGTTTGATTTGAGAGAAACGGCAGTGTGAAAGTTAATAACCGTAATTAGTTAATTAATTAAGGTGTTTACAGAGACAATAGTTATAGAGAAATACAATAGGAGATTACTAATGTATCAAATTTCAATAAGGCCGCACGAATTATGGTCGCCACGTTTTCAAAAATCAACAGGGTTGATTCAGTGATAATGGGGGGGGGGGGGGGGGGGGGGGGGGGGTCATGGCAGATCATCTCAATAAAGGCGAGATTTAATGATGGGTGCGGCCTTATTGAAATTTGATTCTTAGTAATCTCCTATTGTATTTCTCTCAACAGACTTTCTATAAACAGTCATTGAACTCTTCAATGAGACATCCAATTTCCTTATGCTGGGAGGCTCTCTTAGACATCTCCTGCATGAAGCATTTCCCCTAGTTTCAAGCTTGTACATACCCAAATTTCAGATATTTTCGTGTGCACATACATACGAAGACACACACGCACATATGGTGCTTTGAACCTAAAGTACATTCTACAGCCAGGTTTGCGTAACTAGACATGATGTAATTGTTATCTCGTTATTTCACTGTCTCCAACTACAGAGGAATCACCTTGCTGTCAGTACCAGGAAAGGTCTTCAACAGGATCATCCTGGAGAGAATGAAGAGCTCCGTTGACCCCCAGCTGAGAGACCAGCAAGCAGGATTCAGGAAGAACCAATCATGTACAGACCAGATCGCCACTCTCCGCATCATCGTGGAACAGTCTCTGGAGTGGAGCTCCCCGCTGTACGTCAACTTTGTGGATTATGAGAAAGCATTTGACAGTGTGGACCGAGAGACTCTGTGGAAACTCCTACGACACTACGGTGTACCCACAAAGCTCGTCCGCCTGATCAAGAGCAGCTACGATGGCATGACATGTCGCGTGATCCACGAAGGGCAGTTCACCAGGGAGCTCCAGGTCAGAACTGGTGTCAGGCAGAGGTGTCTGCTGTCTGTTCCTCTTCCTACTGGCCACAGACTGGGTCATGAAGACGACCACAGAGCACAGACGAAGTGGAATACAGTGGACACTGTGGACACAGCTTGACGACCTCGATTTTGCAGACGACTTGGCATTACTGTCCCACACTCATCAACAAATGCAGGACAAGACCACGAGGCTTGCTGACATCTCGTCCCAAGTGGGCCTCACCATTCACAAACAGAAAACAAAGACAATGAGGCTGAACGCAACCAGGGAGGAACCAGTCTTGCTTGCTGGCACCCCGTTGGAGGAGGTGGAGTCCTTCACCTATCTCGGGAGCATCATAGACAAAAAAGGTGGCACTGATGCAGATGTCAGAGCACGAATCGGTAAAGCCAGAGCAGCCTTTCTCCAGTTGAAAAAAGTGTGGAGTTCCAGAGAGCTGTCACAACACACCAAAGTCCAGATTTTCAACTCCAATGTAAAAGCAGTTCTCCTATATGGAGCAGAGACATGGAGATTGACAAAAACCACAGTCAACAGAGTACAGACCTTCATGAACAGTTGCCTTAGAAGAATTTTGAAAATCCACTGGCCAGAGAAGATCAGCAACGTCAGACTCTGGGACAGAACAGAGCAGATAACAGCAGAGAATGAAATTGGGCGAAGAAGATGGGGATGGATCGGTCACAGTCTGAGAAAGCCAGCTTCCAGTATCACTAGGCAGGCATTGTCATGGAACCCCCAGGGAAAGAGGAAAAGAGGTAGGCCGAGAAACTCCTGGCGTCGAGACCTCCAAGCAGACATCAAGAGACTGGGAACCACCTGGAGTAGAATCGAAGGAGAAGCACAGGACAGGAGTTGCTGGAGGTCTCTCATCGATGGCCTATACCTGGGTAGGGGTGACAGGCGTAAGTAAGTATTTCACTGTCAGAGTTTGAGAGACATCCACCTATGACGAAGGTGTTTTCAGATATATTGATACCTAATAAATTTTTGACACACCTAAGATTTATATTCTAGTGGAGCTGACAGAACCACTTCTCCTCTATTTGCTGAGTCATTCTAACAATGGCATAAATGCTCCAAAGAAGATGTTTTTGGGGATAGGTGACTGACACTGGGAAATGACGATTCCAAGGGTGGAGCCAGTGCTTAAAATGAATCCAGTAAGGCATTTCGTTGTGTGGGAACAAGAAAAAAAATGCATGGAGTCAGACCATGGATGTTTGCAGGTTGTGGTAAAGTTTGGACATTCTCCTGTTGGAAGATATTCTTGTACCAGCCTGTACTTGCAGGCAAGTACCATACAAGACAGAAGACACCATCCACACCAAGTACTTCACAGACTCTGTACGTGCTGGGGTGAACAAATTCTAGACAAATGTGAAAATAAACACTGGAAATGGCTAGAATCAAAATATCACATGTTGGAGCAGAGGTAGGTTTAGAAGCAAGCCAATCGGCTAGTACCTGTGCTGCCAATGTTCAGAGTGCTACGCTTTCTATTACAAAGGCTCAAAATTCAGAAAACATCAAGTTCTAAGGCAGTGTCCAAATGAGACATTAAAAAAATTGCTATATATATAAAAAAACCGCTGGATAAAAGTTTACGATATTTTACCATGATTTACATGATATGTTGCTCTTTAAGAGACATATTTTCTTGTTCAATTTGGTGGCAATGCAAGAAAACACTTAGTCTCAAAATATCTGAAAAGCCCACTGCATTGAAAGTGCTCTGCTGCGAGAGACTTTACAAACCTTGGAATGAAAGACAAAACTGGGTTTGGAAATAAATTGTTAATGCAAGCAACATCGACAAAGACCAAACATAGCTACCTACTCCTTGACTGCCAGAAAAATGCTAACACCACCCAACTGCACTACGCAGAGAACCTCATGAGGCTCCACAGATGCAGAGGCTCATGAGGTTCTTTGCCTCAAGCAGACCCTATTAATATCCATGTTCCTTGGATTCATGAGATTATTTGGTGTTGCATTTGCCCTGCTTTTAAAGACATAATATTTCGTCCACTGGTAGTGAATGGTTAACCAGCATGACCAGCAATATGAGTAGTATACAAATTATGGCTTTGAAAATACAGTAAACTTCTTCTATCTTATTGCTCTTTACGTGCTTTGCAGTCACTTTTTGTCTGGATTTCTAATTACAAAAGATCGTGTCAAACAAGGATGAGGTTGCATCTCACCTGTATCTGTTCTATGGAAGTGAAGCGTTCCCAGTTGATACGAGCGCAGAGAACACTGTAATGTGTCTCCCAGGTCTCGGCCATCATTCTCTGTAGCTCCTGAATCACGCACAACACACCAGTAACATGTACAGTTTGATACAGTGGAATCATTTATAATGCATTATATTTTGATGAACATCATTCAGTTTCACTCATTCAAACATTTGTGACTGATAACATAATGTGCTCCAGATCTTTATGGTCTTCAAGTTGCAACCTTGTTCAAGAGAGACTTTCACTTTGCCTCAGGAAAACGACTTTATTACTTTGTCTTTGCCATATCATTTTTTGTTGTTTTCGTCACAACATGTATTATGCGCAATATGGAAAATGGGTTTCAGAAAAACCTCTTCCGAGCTGTTCTCAATGGCTGCGAATCGAGCGTTGATGTACCCCTGACGTCTCTGGTAGAATGCGTCAGTGTGAAAGTCGAGGGGGTGGGTCTGGTAGGGGCTGTGAAATGCGTCGGCAACATCCATGAACAGAGCGTCCCAGAAATACAGGGTAAATAAGATGGACACCATGGAACCTTCTGCATGCACACCTGCAATGCAGCATAGAACAATTCGAGGCAGTTGCAGACTAACATCTTCTCAGCCAAGACACAATAAACAATACTCAAATGCAAGAAAATCAAGACCAAACAGATGACTGCCAAGTTTGTAAAATGCAAATTAAATCCCCCAAAAGAAACAGGCTCAGAAAGGACAAGCATAACACAATTTATTAAATTTTCATGTTAAAACCCTTCACTGCCAGTGATCACAGATTTTGCGTCTGAAATGACTGCACCCTGACTGACATTCACATTAACACCACAATACAACTGGGACCTAAAACAGCATAAATGACATATGACTAATAAGAGACATAAATCCTCATGGACCCCCGCCCCCCCCCCCCCCCCCCCCCCCCCCCCCCCCCCCCGAATCTGGGCTTTATGTCTCGCCTTGCCCCTGAAGTTAAGGGGTTAAAACCATTTTCCAAAACAGAGACATGAATACAATGCTCTAATCACGTTTCTTAGGCAAGAAGTGTTACACAGGCATCTTTGATAGTACTTGTGCACATACATTTTTTTAAAATGTATTTTTCTCTAAAATGTATTTTTTCGAAAAATACATACCGATGGCATTATTATGTGGAATATACCCCTTAACTGACCCGATTTCAGCCTAAGCACCCATGTGTGTACCTAAACGACAAGGGCCGTAACTCAGAGACCAGATAGTCTTCCCCCTCCTCCATCCAGTCACATGGGCTGTGTATTCCCGCCAGTCTTACACTTAGCGTAGTGGTGGCAAGCGGGGTAGGCGGGAGGGTCCTCTGAGTAATGCCATCGGTAAGTATTTTTAGAAAAAATACATTTTAGAGAAAAATACATTTGTTTCCTCAAAATACATTACCGATGGCATTACTATGTGGAAGAATAGCGAAAAGGAGGAGGGTGCCGCCGAAAACCCTGCCATGGCAGTAAGCTTAGCTTTGAGGGGCACCCTCCCGACGATTTCAGCTAAGAGTTACCTGCTCGGAGGGAGTTTTGCGCTACCGAGAGGTCTCCGACGAGGGCCAGGTTGTCTTGCTGGCCGGAGAGGTCTCGGAGATAGAAGCGGGCGAAGGTGGACTCTGCTCGCCACATGACTGCTGCAACGATGTCTCTGACTGCGCAGCTGCTGTAGAACGCGACGATGGCGACGACCGCTCTGACTTCATGAGCCCGTATCCGCATTCTCTTTGCACCCTGTGGGGAGAGATCATTGTAAGCGGAGCGTATTGACCATCACAACCAGGATGAGATCGTCTGGGTGGAAATGTCAGCTCGGCCTGGGACAAAGGGCAGGAAGAGGCGGGAGCAGCCTCTCCTGGTGGGCTTCACTCTGCGCAGGTAGACTTTTAATGCTCGGACCGGGTCCTGCAGTCGTGATGTCTGGGACCGGTCGAATCCCGTAAGCGGGCGAAGACTCCACACCTGGGGCGCAGCCGAGGGGAGTCTATTCTTGGCCAAGAAGGAAGGATTGGTCAGAAGTTGAACAGAACCATCGGTCCTGAACTGCATGCAAGCTGGATCTACTGAAAGTACATGCAGCTCGCTTACTCTGGCGGCTGTGGCGAGGGCCAGGAGGAAGCAGGTCTTTCTAGTCACGTCCGCGAGGTGGGCTAAGGGAAGAGGCTCAAACCGACTGGAGTTCAACCAGGTCAACACCCACGGGAGATCCCAGTGTGGAACGAGAGAACGAGCGACTGGGCGATGGAGTTCGAAGTGGGACATCAAGTCCGAGAAGTCCTTGCACGCTCCCGGGTCTGGAAGACCTAAATGCCGATAAGTGTCCGCCACCATCGAGAGATAACCGCGAATGGTGATCGGGGCCAAGTCCTGCTCACTAAACAGCCACAAGAAGAACTCGGCCAGCTGAGGCGTGGTCAGAGCCGTGAGGGAGAGGACTGTAGGACCCTCCATTTTCCCTCGTACACCTAGAGGATGGTCTGCGGGCTGCCGCGATCGCCTCCACTGCTGCATCCGAGAAACCTTGAGCTGTGAGGGCTTGCCGCACAACCTCCAGGCATGAAGCAGTAGTTTCTCCGGGCAAGGGTGGAAGAGATTTTCCCTGGGCTGCTTCAGCATCGTACGCAGCATGGGGAGCCAGAGAGGAGGGTTGGTGGAGGGGCTCAAAAGATCCGTCGTCCACGTCCTGTTCCAACTGAACGGTGTGACGAGCAGTAGGATCGTGTTGCATCCCCGAAGCTTGAGGAGCACCTTGGGTACCAGCACTGAGGGAGAATAAGCGTAGGCTATGAGGCCCGCCCACGCGAGGGGGTCCGGGATGGGGGAGACAAATAGCGGGAGCTGCTTGTTCCATCTGGTGGCAAACAGGTCGATCATGGGCGTCTCCCAGTGTGCACAGATCATCCGGAAGATGTCCGGCCGGAGGGACAACTCGGTGTGGAGAAGCTGTCCTCGTGCCGCCTTGCTTCTGAATATAGGCTACCACGGGCGCATTGTCAGACAGGATCAGGACTTCCTGGCTGCAGAGCCACGATTCCCAGTGGATGAGTGCCAACCACACTGCCCTCAACTCCAGCCAGTTGATATGTTTGTCTCGAAGGTCCGACACCCATCGGCCCGAGACCATGCTGAATACCGGCAGTAAGTGGGCCCCCCAGCCGTCGAGACTTGCGTCCGTGCAAATGGAGAAAGTAGGCGGCGGGGTGGAGAGAGGGACTCCTGTCGCCAATCAAGAGTGATCTGTCCAACGGAGCAGATGCGGCCGGATCAGCAGCGGGACTGGGATCGAGGCCGAGAGATCTCCCGAGGACGGACGCCAGTGGAGCAGCACATGCAGCTGTAGCGGTCGAGCGTAAAGCCGGCCGAGAGGTAACAGATCCACTGCCGCGCTGATTAGACCCAAGAGCTGCAGCAAGATCCTGGCCAGGACCGCGTCCGCTAGGGATACTTGCCGTGCAAATATCGCCAGCTTCTGGATCCGAGCCTCCGGTAGACATACCCTGTTGAGATCGGTCAGAAACTCCATGCCCAGTTGGACAAACCGGTGAGATGGCACCAAGTCCGACTTTCCCTCGTTGAGGAAGAACCCGAGCCGGCGAAGAAGTGCTAGGAGAGCGTCCCTGTCCGCCTCTAGCGCGGCCGCGTCCCGATTCCTGAGGAGCAGGTCATCGAGATAGTTGGAGGTGGGGCTCGAGGAATCCTGCCTGGCTTTGGCGACTACGGCATCCATAATCCTCGTAAAGACCCAAAGGCTGAGGTTGAGACCGAAGGGTAGGGCCCGAAAATGGTAAACGACCCCGCGAAAGGTGAATCGCAGGTACCACCAAGAGGCCGGATGCATGGGAACGTGCAGGTACGCATCTGAAAGGTCGAGACTGACCGCAAAGTCCATAGGCTGTACTGAGGCTCATAAGGCTCTCGCTGTTTCCATGCTAAAGGAGGGGGCGACAATAAACTTGTTTAGGGCCAAGAGGTCGATGACCGGTCGCCACTTTCCGCCGAGCTTCGGCACCACAAAGAGCCAGCTGTAGAACGCCAGGGAGTCTTGTCGAGCTACAACTTCCGTGGCGGCCTTCCGGAGTAGTGCGGCAATTTCCCCCTGAAGAGCTTCCGCCTTGCACTGGTCGACCGGCACGCGCGTCCACAGGGGGGAGCGTCTCAGAGGTGGAGGGGTCCGAAACGAGATCTGAAGTCCATCCGAGATCGTGTCGAGAATCCAAGGGTCCTCCGGCAACAGCAATCGCCACTCGTTGCTGTGCCTCGATAGCATCCCGCCGGAGACCCTGCAGAGATCGGCAGGGGTGAAGTCAGGAGAAAGTCACTGGGCCCTCCCCCGCCCGGGCCTCCGGGCATTCCTGGGCCAGGCGGGAGCCGAGGCCTGGAGGGGGAGGGCACGGCCGGTGGGGGCCTGACATCTGGGAGGTAGTCTGGTAACCAGCCGGGAGGTGGGTCTGAAGCTCCGCAGGGTACGACCCCTGTCCTAGCGGAAAGCTGGAAACCGCTGGGAGAGGGCAGGCGAAGGTTTGAGAGTGTCCTGCGTACCAGGCTTGCCGAAACTTGATATCAACGCCAGCCGGCCAACGAGTGTCCGCAAAAAAAACCCTATCCCGCAGCTTGCCCTGGGATAGGTGCTCATTAAAGGCGTCCGAAAGATCTCGAAATCCCGGAGGCTGAGGCAGAGTCTTGAAACGCTTCGCCTAAAAGGGGGTGTTGACCGAAGCCGTGGCCTTCCTCTTCCAAGGGAAGAATAGCTGAGATTGTATGCGCTGCCTCGTCTAGAGCTCGCGAAGTCTTGGATGAACCCGGTGTCTCTCCTGCCGTGTTGGACGTGGAAGCACTGCGGGGGCTGGGGTCCAGAGGGAACAGCGCTGACGCAGAGTCCTCCGGTTGCAGACTGAGGATGTCTTCCTCCAAAACCGAAGCCGCGGGCGACACAGAAACACGTCACGATGAGGAAAATCACTGTCCGGTGGAGACCAGTAGGGTCTGTCAGGCGAGCGCGTAGAAAGTCGGTGCGCCGGGCGTGAGTCAGGGGAAAGCCGAGCGGCGCGACCGCTGCCGAGGTCTGGGCACTACCGTAGCGCTGACCGGCGGTTCTGCTCAGAAGACGAGAGAGGGAAGGCACGAGAAGCCGGCGGGGAGTCGTGACGAGTTGTCCCAAAGGCACGCCGAGGGGAGTCCAAGGAGCCGTGTGCGTGAAAACTTCCCCAAGGGCTGGGGGAACGGCTGCGAAGATGGGACGCCGAGGAGCGCGAGGGGACTGGCTCCGGCCGGGAGCCCTGGCCGAGCTGGGTGAAGGAGACCAACGCCGAGGTGAAGGCCTCCTCCCGTAGCGGAGACTGTCCGAGCGCACCTCCGTACTTGGAGGCCTGTGAGCACTAGGGGTGGCTGACAGATGGCGTCTAGAGGAAGCTTGCGCAAGAGTATGTGTCTTCCAAGTGCTCCGTTTCTCAGTCGCCCCTTGCGGAGGACCGTGCGAGACTGGCTAAGGTCTCTTGGTCACCCCTTGCGAAGTGCCATGCGAGACGGGGTTGACTCTCCCGGCCATCGCTATGAGAGGGCTAAACGGGACTGAGTTCAGTGTCCGGCGGGAAGCGGGTCCCACAATCTCAGAGGTCGCTTGACGGCACGGAGATGTGGGTGGCGCTGGTACTAAAGGTGCTTTAATATTACGCACTGACCTGTCACTGTCCAAAGGCGTGGCAGAGTCGTTAGCCCCAGGGCAGCCGAGCTGATAAAACTCCCACAGCTGGGACCACTTCCGCTCCTTTCACGTAGCTAGTGCACTGAGTGCAGGTACGGGCCAAGGAGCAGCCGGAACAGGGAAGACACAGCGTATGCGAGCTTGTAGGCCACTGGAGCCCTTTACATCTCCTGCATGTACGTAGCTGCGTACTGCAACACAAAACAGAAGCCATGAAAGCAACCGCACGGGGCCAGAATGAAAGGCCCTGAGGACAGAACTTACCAGATAGCTAAGCCCAGTCTGAACGAAAATTCGACAAAATTCCATGGGATATGCCGATGCTCCTTGTAAACAAAGGCTCGTTTACTCGTAGGCATAACCCAAGGCATTACCTCGCCATCTTCTTAGATAGAAGTGAACTTGCAAGACGAAGTGTAGCCTTAGAACAAATCCAAACCACGTGAAGGCTGAAACCGGCGAACCGTACTCGGTGAAGCTAAGGGTAAGACTGGCGGGAATACACGGCCCATGTGACCGGATGGAGGTGGGGGGGGGGGGGGGAGACTACCCGGTCACTTGGATACAACTCTCTGAGTTACGGCCCTTGTGTAGGTACACACAAGGGTGCTTAGGCTGAAATCGGGTAAGTTAAGGGGTATATTCCACATAGTAATGCCATCGGTAATGTATTTTGAGGAAACAAAAGGGGGCACAACTCTGTTTGTCAACCCTTGGCTCGTCACTGTCCCTGCTATTTGTGTTGTTTTTTGGGGGGATGCAGAGTGCTATTGTGAATGAAAGTGTGCAAGCATATGTGCCGTGATGGGAGGATGTTACATATGGACCATCGTAGCTTTGTGCCTCTTCAGCAATGTGTTGGTCGTGACTTTAGTTTGGGCCAGCAAGGACCGACCATTTCATCCGCTATTTTGCCTGTGTACCAGTACAGTCGTGAGTTTTTGCTCGCTTTGCAATGCACGGGTGTAAAACATGATTTGAACTTGAACTTGATCGATCTTTCTGAATGTGGGGGAAGGAAGAAGAAGCCGAAAAAGAGAGGGTTGAGAGGCGGAGTGAGGGAGAGACTGAAGAGACGGGGTAGTAGACACCCTTTCTCTACCATAACATTATCGAATGTTCGCTCCTTGCAGAATAAAATAGTTAGTTATTTGGGTTAACGCTGAGCAGGCAACTAAGGCCATCTCACAGCGGCAGAATAAAATAGATGAGTTGACAGCTCTAATGCAGTTTGATGGTGATTTTAGGCGGACTAATTTATTCTGTTTTACCGAAACACAGCTGGCAGAGGATTCTGGGGAAGTGACATTGCCTGGTTTTACAACAGTACAGGCTAACAGAGACAGTGTTAAGATAAAGAAGATCGTGGGGGGTGGTGCGTGTATGTTCGTCAGCGAAAAGTGGGCTACACAAATGACTGTCCGTGAACGTGTGTGTACACGCAACCTTGAGCTGCTAACCGTGTTGCTGCGACCACACTACTTGCCACGTGAGTTCGGCCAGCTGACTATTATTACTGTTTAGGTTCCGGGTCCTGACTTCAAAGCTGCTACTGAGACCATCACTGACTGTTATTCCAGAGTGGTGTCACGCTGTCCTGACCAGACAGTATTTATTCTTGGTGACTTTAATCAGTGCGATTTAACACCACATCTCTCTCTACAACAGTACTTTACATGCCCTACAAGACTTAATCAAACCATTGATCTCTGCTTTGGCAACATTGACGATGCGTTGAAGCCGTTGTGTAGGCCTCCACTGGGGCGCTCGGACCACAACGTCATACACTTGTTGCCAATGTATAGACAAAAAAATAAAGACGTCCAAGCCTTTAACAAAAACCGTTCAGCTGTGGACACCAGACAGCATGGAGGAGCTCCGTGGGTGCTTTGAGGCAACAGATTGGGATATGTTTACTCATAACTGTGATGATCCTAATGAACTTGTTGAGAGAGTCACATCTTATGTAAGATTTTGTGATGACACTGTAATTAAAACCAAGACAGTGAAGGTGTTTGCCAACAATAAGCCATGGGTCAGCAAGGAGCTTAGGGTGTATTTGAACCAGAAGAAACTTGCTTTTTTACAGGGTCACACTGATGAATTTTGGGAAAACAAAAAGGATTTTAGAAGAGCTGCCAGACTAAACTATAAAAAACAAGATCAAAATCAAATTTACTTCTGGCAACACTAGAGAGGCCTGGAATGGTCTGAACTGCATGATGGGTAGGCAGCAAATGAAACAAGCACGGCTTTGTACAGGGAATCCAGTTGAGATGGCGAATGATCTGAATCGTTTTTACTCACGGTTCGATGGCAAAGAAACCTTAGTGCTAACTGTGATGACTTGTGCCAGTCTACTGTGCCTGAACCATTGTCTGTTACTGAGGAGGAGGTAGTGAACATCTTTTCTAAGCTGAATGCACACAAAGCACCTGGACCAGATGGGTTGGGAGGAAAAGTATTGAAAACCTGCGCAGGTCAATTGGGAAAGATCTTCACTACAATCTTTCAGTTCCTGCTTGATCTTACTGTCCCTACTGCTTGGAAATCATCAATCATTGTTCCGATTCCTAAAAAACCCATTGCTCATGAATTCAACCATTTCTGCCCAGTTGCATTGACTTCTATTCTGTCAAAATGTATGGAAAAGGTGGTGCGGAGGCATCTGTTAAATGTTTCTGCTGAACTACTGGATCCACTCCAATTTGCTTACAAAAATCATAGGGGTGTGGATGCCTTACTCTGTACAATCTTGTTTTTCAACATCTTGAAAATTCAAAAGCACATGCGAGAATTCTTTTTATTTACTTTTCTAATGCTTTTAATACTGTTGAACCACTGATGCTTTTGCAGCGTATGATGGACTTTCATGTGAACACAAGCATTATTCTGTGGGTGTGAGACTTTTTGAAGGACAGGCCGCAACGTGTAAATGTACATGGCAGTCTGTCTGACCAAATGGTGTTAAATTCGGGCTGCCCTCAAGGTTGTGTTCTCTCTCCGACATTGTTTTCTATATACACAGACCATATGCGTTGTCATACTGCCACTTCTTGTCTCTTAAAGTTCTCAGACGACACAGCTCTTGTACGCCTACTCCAAAAAGAAGACAGTCTGGCCGAGTACTTTGCACAGATAGCAGTATTAGAGTCATGGTACAAAGACAGTTTTAGAATCCGTTTTTAGAAGCCTGATTGAAAGCGTATATACTTTTAACATCACTGCTTGGTGTGGCAACCTCAGTATGAAAAACAGGGGCAGACTGTCACGTGTCGTCAGAACTGCTGGGAAGATGATTAGCCTAGGACAGTACAGTAATGGGTACTATCCTTCCTCGATAGCGATCGAGGAAGGACAGTACCCATTAGATGATCTGTACCATAGGGCTATTCAAAGGAAAGCTGCTTAGCATTGTCAGTGATCCTCGTCACCCACTATGTGATCAGTTACAACTGCTACATCAGGCAGACGTTTCAACATGTCACTTGCCAAAGAGAATGTTTTTAAGAAGTCTTTTATTCCAACTGCTGTTTTAATTTTGAACTCTTGTTTATAACAACATGATATATAATGTGTGATCTACATAACATTACCTCCCATCTTGTGATAGATTGCTTATATAGATTGCCTATGATAGATTGCTGCAATAATTTTAATGGAATGTTCTTATAGTGTTATTAGTGTCTTGTTTTGTTGTTTTATGACAAGCCAAAAGGCAAATTTCTGTCGTGCTTTGACTCAAACAGACAATAAAGTTGTATTGTAAATTGTACCTTGTGGAAAACCATTCGCTTTGTAATGATCCAGCACCACCTGCTCAACATTGCACAGAGTTACATCACCAGATTCCGAGCCAGTCTGCGAGTCTTGCGTCATGAATTGGTGGATGCGACTACCAACTCCATCCGCCAATATTCGACCCTCCACATACGCCTGAAAGAAAAAAGACAATAATAGGGATGTTGCGATCGTCATTTACATGTAACATTAATTACAGATGTAAATGAGGAAGCAGGGTTTCCATTTTAGTGTGTCTGTGAGTCTCTGACACACTAAAACTCAAAATCACGTACTGAAAATGTAACTAAGGGGTAGTCAGACACACTAAAATTCAGTGCATCTGCGTCCGAGACACATTATCTTTGCGCCACCGTGCATACCATAACAGAGGTCAGTGACGGTCATTCTACTTTTAGTGACGAGTTGGTTCGTTTAGCTGCTCGCTTAGTCGCGGCTGCGTTCAGAATCGACCCGACTCCGCGGCCCATGCGAGTGTAACTGGACGGGCAAACTGCTAGTTTATGTGTGGTGTTAGCATGTTATTACAAAGTGCGCGCTACATGTTGAACGTGTTAATTGCTGATGTTACCATTTGTTACGATTTTGGTTGTGTTATCCTGTGAGAGCGTACATGTGTTATTCGTAGGTAACGATATGTTGTTTATTTGAGCTATCACGGTTATGATTTCGTGCCTTTTTAGTAAGATTTTCTTTTGTTTGTGAGTAGAGCCGATTTCGTTTTGTTAAGTTTAGTCCGGAACGTTGTAGAAGGGTCGCACTGTCTGGTGGCCTCGTAAGTGTCATGTCGGTTAGTTGACATCGCTACATTTTTCGCTACTTTTTGTTTTCCTGTGCGCGTGTAGTGAGCAGCTTTTATTTTGTTTGGTGAATGTTCTCGTACCTTTTTGAGCTATCATAGATAGGGATACCATACTTTTATGTGTCTTTATTATACGCTAGAATTTAGAGCTGAAGTGAGCTGCCGTGTTTTTGTAGCCTGATATATTGTTTCTGGAAAGTTTATGTTAATGAGCTTCGGCTGCGTGTTTCGTTCTGGTTGTTTGAGTTCATGATTTCCGTAGAAGATTCTAGATTTTGATAGTGTATATAAGGAGGGCGCTGGGAAAGCCCGTTAGTACATTGTCTTGCTTTGTCAGTTGTAGAGACACGTATAGTTTATTGAGAGAGACGCTGTGTATGAGAAACTTTGTGTCGCAGTGAGGACATCGCAGAAGAGACTTTGTATCAGTTGTTTGTGCATTTGAAAGTGCATTACTGTGTGGATATCGCATCGCTGAATTAAATATTGTTGGAACTGTTACTCCAATATTGTCTACATCCTTCAGCCACGTGTGACGGATTGCAGCTGAACGAGGTTTATTTTAAAGAACTCTTACGTGCGTGCGTCTGGTGTGTTTATCATACTTCGACTATAACTCCACCACGTAACATTTTGGCGACCCCGACGAGACCTCTTCAGTTGGTTCAGTGGAAAGGGTAGCAGGAGAAAACAGCCAGCAGTGAAAAGCAGAGATGGCGACATCGGAGATGGAGATATTCCTGAAAATTGGAAAGGAATGTGGACTCGAAGGAGCTCAACTCCTCGAGTTTGTAATGGAGAGAGAGGAGAAAGAAGGAAAGAGACAAGAGAAAGAAGAAAAGGAGAGACTGGAAAGAGAAGAAAGAGCCAAAGAACGTGAAATCAGGAGACTCGAAATTCAAGCAGAAGAAGCAGAGAAACAGCGAAGAGAAGCAGATAAACAGCGAAGAGAGGCAGAGAAACAACGAGAATAGGAGCGAGAAGAGGCGGAGAGGCAGCGTCAACACGAAATTCATCTAAAGCAGATGGAGATAGAGGCGCAGAGCCAGAGAACTAATGAAGCAACAGCATTAGCGAGCAGAGAACAGTCCGTGCGCCAAAACTTCCACCTTTCATTGAAAATTCAGATAAGATGGACGCTTATCTGGAGCGATTCGAGCGCTTCGCAAATAGCAACAATTGGAAACAAGAGACTTGGGCTATTAAACTGAGCGCACTTCTAACTGGCAAAGCGCTTGAATTTTACACTCGCTTACCAAGGGAAGAAGCCGAAGATTATACTCAGTTGAAAGCCGCCCTGTTGAGACAGTACAACTTCACTGAAGAAGGTTACAGGCGACGATTTCGGAACTGCAAGCCTGAAGAAGGAGAAACACCCGGCCTATTCATTGAGAGAATCAGAAGCTACCTGGAGAAATGGATAGAGCTGGCTGGCCTAAACAGAGAGTACCAAGACCTGTGCGACCTCATCATCAAAGAACAAGTCCTCAGCGCATGTTCTAAGGACCTGGCCGCCCACCTCAGACAGCAAAAGGACCAGTCACTAAAGGCCCTGGCTGACTTCGCTTAAAGATACCTTGACGCTCACAACATGAAGTTCGGGTCCAGTAAGCCACAGCGTGTGTCTGCACCAGCAGAGGAAATCCACAATGTCAGAGACACCCCGAACTAATGAAGCAACAGCATTAGTGAGCAGAGAACAAACAGTCCGTGCGCCAAAACTTCCACCTTTCATTGAAAATTCAGATAAGATGGACGCTTATCTGGAGCGATTCGAGCGCTTCGCAAATAGCAACAATTGGAAACAAGAGACTTGGGCTATTAAACTGAGCGCACTTCTAACTGGCAAAGCGCTTGAATTTTACACTCGCTTACCAAGGGAAGAAGCCGAAGATTATACGCAGTTGAAAGCCGCCCTGTTGAGACAGTACAACTTCACTGAAGAAGGTTACAGGCGACGATTTCGGAACTGCAAGCCTGAAGAAGGAGAAACACCCGGCCTATTCTGCATTGAGAGAATCAGAAGCTACCTGGAGAAATGGATAGAGCTGGCTGGCCTAAACAGAGAGTACCAAGACCTGTGCGACCTCATCATCAATTTGGCTGACGGAACTGTAAGGATTATCCCCCTTGCCAAAGTCAGTGTCGACACCCCATACTTGACAGGAGAGATGAAGGCGTTGTGCGTGAAGACACCAGTCTACGATCTCATCATCGGAAACATTGATGGTGCCAGAAACGCAGACGATCCAGATCCAGAGTGGAGACCTGAAATATGTTCTGTTACCACGAGAAGTCAAGCAAAGATGAGTCATCAGACCATCCCTCTTAAAGTGGCGGACAACACGGAAGCAGCTATCGTGAATAGGGACAGGCTGGTGGAGCTACAGTGAGGTCAAGAGAGAGGAATACTGAGAGAATTAAAGCTTCATTAACACAATGACTGAGTTAACCCCCTTAATTATATTTTTTTGACCATCCATATCCATGTCCCCAGCACAGAGTAAATACCATTGGAAGTTACCCCTAAATCATTATTATTTAAACAGCCACATTTTTATGAAAATCAAAAATAATACTTAAGGGGTTAACTCAGCCATTGTGTTAATAATACTTTAACCCTCTTCTGCATAGAGCGCCCACCAGCGCCCGCTGAAAACACACAGCGTTTGTGCATAGAACGCCCGGTAACGCCCGCTGAACCACGTGTATACTGTGGAGGCTGCCATGTTTACCATGGTAATAGAAATCTCGCGAGACCACAAGCCTCATTTTCGAGATTCTTTCCACTTCCTGTCAATACACGCCATGTGCATTTTGGACGTTTCCTTACGGAGCAACAAATTTTTGAAGTTTCAAGTGTGAATCGAGTGTCAGTAAGAATGGCTGGCCTCGAACTGTGGTGATCATTGGTGGGAGAAAGCAGTGCCTATGAAGATTTTGAGGGATTTACAGAGCAAGACTTGGTGGAAGAGGGGAAGAATCTGACTTAGATTTGGAATGGGATGACTTGGGGATCGTTTTTTTTTAGTCAACATCATCGTTTGAGGATAAAGCTTGTGATCATCAGCAACTGAGATTCACAGTACGTAAACTGCAGTTCATTCAACTTTAGATTTTTCACCTTTATTTCCTTACGCATTTTACAGCTCCACAAATGTTTATTTTATATCTTTATTGATTTAACACTTTAGAAAAAATAATTGCTCTTTCTCAAGATTTGTCTAAATATTTTTTAACATTTTTTAAAAAATGTCACCCATTCAAAATTACGGAGTTGATTCCCTTTGGTGATATTTTCAAGAGCCGCCTGGCACATGCACTTGCATGCAGAAGAGGGTTAATTCTCTCAGTATTCCTCTCTCTAGTTACAACTAACTTTTAAGAACCTGCAGAGGTAACCTTTAAGTTACTTATCATAAGAACTTATAAGAACTTATCATAAGAACTTATTAATTACTTACTGTAAGTTCTTATAAGTTCTTACAACAACTTGACTTAAGTCACAACTTACTCGGTCAGATTTGTCAAGATACAAGGACAATAAAAAAACTTTTTTTTCTCAGTAGTACTCTGGGGGTGGTGCAGATGGGGCTAAATAATCAGGCACAAGTGGTGTAAGTGACATGGCATTTTTCTGTGAAGTGTATGACATTATTAAAGGATTACCAAATCTGATTTTTATTTGTTTAAAAGATTGTGTAGTTTTTCTGTGGTTTCCTGAACACCGATCTGTTTCCCCATCTCTAAAAAACTGGCTTTTAGCTCTTCAACATTCACAGGAGATTGACCACGCATCTTATTCTGTATTTCAGACTTCTGTTTCTTGTAATTATTTAAATCATCCTGGACCCGCTTAAATTCTTCGTCATCAATACAATTATCATTTAATGCCTTACTGATAATAAGTTTCATACTGCTCAGCTTTGCACCAGCAAGCGTACTCAATGCTTCATGTTTCTGTAATTTCGTGTGAAACCTCTTGTTCAAGGCCTCCAAACCAAAGCAAGCCAGGCATGTAGCAACGCTAACACCCTCAACTGCTATTCCAGCCAAACTCCCAATTCCTGTGGCGAACAGAACTATACCCCCTACAGAACATGAAGCTGAAACTGCACCAATAGCCATAGAAGTGTTTTGAACAGAATTAAATACTGACTTATACCTCCTTTTGCACTGTGAGTACTTAGCCTCTTCACTTTCCAAATATTTTAAAGCTTCTGTAATATTTATTAATCTGAATGCGTCTGCCTGTAATGTTTTATATGAAGCAATTGGCACAGCTGTCACCTGTGGATCAGGCGCAAGTGTTGTTTTAGTCGTCACATTTGTTTCAGTCGGCTCAAGCGTCGGTAGTTGCGGATAGAAGTTTACCTTTTTTTTTTTTATTGACAAATATTTTTTTTTATTTAATCAGCAATTACATTTTGCAACTCTTCAAAAGTATACAATTTGTTAGCATAATAAAATGCAACAAGATCAATGTGTTCAAGGTTTATGTAAGTTAGACGAACAAAAGTTGCTTTGTCTACCACCACCTTGACAGCTGGAACACTGCTCGAAACATTAATAACATCATTATTTTTTGTAATAGCAATAAAGACCTTTGTTGATTCTGATACTGTGTCATTCCATGTAAGTTTAATTCCTTGTGCAATTTGAGCCTCTTCAGCAGTAGTTACTGATCTCATGATAATTTCAAATACTATTGTCGCTTCTCTTGCGATGGGAAAGTTTATTGGTGCAAACACGACCTTCGCATCAGACCTACCCTTCCTATGCGTAAGAAGATATCTCCTTACTTACTTACTTACGCCTGTCACCCCTACCCGGGTATAGGCCGTCGACGAGAGACCTCCAGCAACTCCTGTCCTGTGCTTCTCCTTCGATTCTACTCCAGGTGGTTCCCAGTCTCTTGATGTCTGCTTGGAGGTCTCGACGCCAGGAGTTTCTCGGCCTACCTCTTTTCCTCTTTCCCTGGGGGTTCCATGACAATGCCTGCCTAGTGATACTGGAAGCTGGCTTTCTCAGACTGTGACCGATCCATCCCCATCTTCTTCGCCCAATTTCATTCTCTGCTGTTATCTGCTCTGTTCTCTCCCAGAGTCTGACGTTGCTGATCTTCTCTGGCCAGTGGATTTTCAAAATTCTTCTAAGGCAACTGTTCATGAAGGTCTGTACTCTGTTGACTGTGGTTTTTGTCAATCTCCATGTCTCTGCTCCATATAGGAGAACTGATTTTACATTGGAGTTGAAAATCCGGACTTTGGTGTGTTGTGACAGCTCTCTGGAACTCCATACTTTTTTCAACTGGAGAAAGGCTGCTCTAGCTTTACCGATTCGTGCTCTGACATCTGCATCAGTGCCACCTTTTTTGTCTATGATGCTCCCGAGATATGTGAAGGACTCCACCTCCTCCAACGGGGTGCCAGCAAGCAAGACTGGTTCTTCCCTGGTTGCGTTCAGCCTCATTGTCTTTGTTTTCTGTTTGTGAATGGTGAGGCCCACTTGGGACGAGATGTCAGCAAGCCTCGTGGTCTTGTCCTGCATTTGTTGATGAGTGTGGGACAGTAATGCCAAGTCGTCTGCAAAATCGAGGTCGTCAAGCTGTGTCCACAGTGTCCACTGTATTCCACTTCGTCTGTGCTCTGTGGTCATCTTCATGACCCAGTCTATGGCCAGTAGGAAGAGGAACGGAGACAGCAGACACCCCTGCCTGACACCAGTTCTGACCTGGAGCTCTCTGGTGAACTGCCCTTCGTGGATCACGCGACATGTCATGCCATCATAGCTGCTCTTGATCAGTCGGACGAGCTTTGTGGGTACACCGTAGTGTCGTAGGAGTTTCCACAGAGTCTCTCGGTCCACGCTGTCAAATGCTTTCTTGTAATCCACAAAGTTGACGTACAGCGGGGAGCTCCACTCCAGAGACTGTTCCACGATGATGCGGAGAGTGGCGATCTGGTCTGTACATGATCGGTTCTTCCTGAATCCTGCTTGCTGGTCTCTCAGCTGGGGGTCAACGGAGCTCTTCATTCTTTCTAGGATGATCCTGTTGAAGACCTTTCCTGGTACTGACAGCAAGGTGATTCCTCTGTAGTTGGAACACTTGCTGAGGTCGCCTTTCTTGGGAAGCTTGATTA
Organism: Semisulcospira habei; assembly: GCA_036245525.1. Classification (NCBI taxonomy): domain Eukaryota; kingdom Metazoa; phylum Mollusca; class Gastropoda; family Semisulcospiridae; genus Semisulcospira; species Semisulcospira habei. The sequence goes on from BTPG01000001.1 coordinate 93,548,803, forward strand.
GGTACCCCTCCTTCCAGTCAGCCGGCATCACCTCCTCTTCCCAGATCTTTCCAAACAGTGGGTACAGCATCTCAACTGTTGTCTCTAGGTCTGCTTTCAGAGACTCTGCTGGGATGCCATCTGGCCCTGCTGCTTTGCCATTCTTCAAAAATGCCACTGCTTTTCTGATCTCTTCCCGGCTGGGTCTGTCACAGCTGATGGGTAGGTCAGTCTCTGCCGGCTGGATGTCGGGGGGGTCGGGTGGGCTAGGTCTGTTCAGTAACTCTTCAAAATACTCGGCCCATCTGTCGAGTTGGTCTGCTCTGTCTGCAATAGGCTTGCCTTCTTTGTCTTTTACTGGTCTTTCTGTATGGCCATACTTACCCGACAATCTTCTGGTAATGTCGTAGAGCTGTTTCATGTTGCCGCTGCCTGCTGCCTTTTCTGCCTCTGCTGCCAGGCTTTCTGTGTAGGCCCTCTTGTCTGCCCTGATACTCCTCTTCACCTCGCGGTTGGCTTCCGAGTATTCCCCCTGTGCCCTTACTTTGGCTGCTCTCGTTCGACTGTTGTTGACCGCTGCTTTCTTCTGCTTCCTCGCTTCTATCTTCTTCAAGGTCTGTGCCGACAGCCAGTCCTTGTGGTGGTGTTTCCTGAACCCTACAGTGTCTTTGCAGGTTGAGTTCAGCGCCTCTCTAACTGCCTTCCACTGCTGCTCTGTGGTGACCGCCTCCTCTTCATTTACTAGCTCCTGTAGCGCTTGAAACCAGTTGGACAGCACCAGTTTGAACTCTTCTCTAACTCCAGTTTCTCTCAGGAGGCCTACATTATAGCGCTGTCTTCTTCTTGTCTCTGTGCGGCTTTTCTTTAGCTTGAGCTTCATTCTTAAGGTAAGCAGATGGTGGTCGGAGGCGACATCTGCTCCCCTCCTCACTCGAACATCTTGAAGGGATCTTCTGAATTTCTTGCTAATGCAGATATGGTCTATTTGGTTCTCTGTTGTATGGTCAGGTGAGACCCAAGTTGCTTTGTGTATTCTTCTGTGTGGGAAGATGCTGCCTCCAATGACAAGTCGGTTTAGAGCACAAAAGTCTACAAACCTCTCCCCGTTCTCACTCATCTCCGAGCCTAGTCCCTGTCTCCCCATCACCTCTTCGTATCCGGTGTTGTCCTCCCCTATTTTGGCATTAAAATCGCCCATGACGATGGTGATGTCTCGCTCCGCACATTTGTCCACGGCACTCTGGAGTCGGTCGTAGAACTCTTGTTTCTCTTCCTCGTCACTGTCATTGGTGGGCGCATAACACTGGATGACGTTCAGCTTGAGATTTTTCTTGGTTCTAAAGGCTGCTGTTATAATTCTTGGCCCAAGAGGTTCCCAGCCCATCAGCGCTCTCTGTGCCACTGGTGACAGCATGAGTGCTACTCCTTCTGTATGGGGGGCATTCTCCTCTTCATGACCTGAATACAGAATCATCTCCCCACTTAACAGCCTTTTCTGGCCAGACTGCGTCCATCTGGCTTCACTGATGCCTAGCAGGGAAAGGTTGTACTTTTGCATTTCCGCTGCTATCTGGGCGGCCTTGCCGCTCTGGTACATGGTCTTGACGTTCCATGTGCCCATGGTTGTATCCCTGGATAGAGAGAGGCGGCTCGGTCCTGTGGCTTCCGAAGACTTCCGGCTTTCACCACAGGACGTCATAAGTCTTCTAGTAGAAGAACCTTCCTCCTCCAGGAAAGGAATTACTGTTAGTCTTTTCGTCGGCGTTTTTGTAGCTATTTCCTTTTTTGCAGGGTGGGGAAGCTAACCCCACGCCCAACCCCCTTACTAGGAGGACCAGGGGTTTTCTGTCGGGGTCACCTTCCCTTAGACCATGTTGGTTCACGGCACCTTATTTCATTCGGTGCACCCCTCTCACGAGGGACCCCCTATCCACCACCCAGGGGACGCGCCTCAACGCCGTATGGTCCCAGCGCGAGGAAGAAGATATCTCCGTTTCTCATAATTTTCAACTTTCAGTTTTTCTCTGCTATTGTCGTCTGAAGCAAAACTTGGAACAAGACTTACAATCAGCGGCCCCGAGTTAACAACCTTCCTAAACACTAAGGCACCTTCATCATCAGTGTATACATAAGGACTAATAAATTCCAACTTTATGTCCCAGTCAATTGTGGGTGGTGGAACAGGCACAGGTGAAACCACCCACTTACTACCTACATGTATTAAGTTGTAGGGCACATTATTTACAGGTGGAGTAGGTACAGTAACATCACGAAGCTGACCAAGTTTAGGAATCTGTCTTTCACCATCTTTCATGTCGACAATTAGTTTCCTCTTGTACATACCAGTTGAATCAAGTTCAAAACCATATATTTCTCCAATTTCCCCTTCCTTCTCAAAATCCTGTACGTCTGCCAAATCTTTCAATTCTGTTACTGGACATGCAACTGGTATGATTCTCGGCTTTGGATTGATTGATTGATTGTACATTGCTTAACGTCCCGACAGCAACAAGGCTTTCTCAGGACGTGCCTGCACTGCTTGTGAAAAAAAAAATAAACAGAACATTGAATGTATGTCGCCAGCCGGTCAAATACATTAAATAAACCTAACACATGGGGCCTAAATAAAGCTAAGACCATTTAGCAACACACATCCAATATCAAGAGCTACAGGCAGTGCAGACAGTAGGGAGAGTTTTAAAAAGGAAAATACAGGTGAATGGACCTCGGGTAGACAGAAACACATGCCCCAGAATAGAGAGAAAAACTCACCCTGTGGGGCTGACCAGGGACCACCACTCATTTTTTATAAACAAAAATAAAATTATTTAACTTCTAACACTACACTAAAATCATGCATAACAACTGGTTTGTCATCTTGATTAGTTACAGATATACACAGTGACTCAAAGAAACTAGAACCTAATTTCTTAAACTGTGCAGGAAATCTAACAACCACACTTTCACAATAGGGTGCAGTTCCAGCTGGCACACATCTCAACAAAGACGAAGGGTTTCCATTGTGTACATTTTCAGTCGTGTTTAGTTCTTTTAAATACACATTAAATACTGTGTACTGCCAAATAAACAGGGCGTTTTCCAGTTATTTTAAGTTTTTTTGTCTTCATTGTTATAATACCAAACATAGCTTCATCTAAATCATCTGATCTCCACCAATCTTCATCAATAAAAAATCCAAGTAAATATGCAAATCTATCTGAGATCCTTAACCAATTTTGTGTCGGAAATTCTAATGTAACAAGTAGGTTAGCTGGATTTAAAGTTGCTTTAATTTTAAAATTACTTTGAAACCATTCAGCTATAGTACAAAAGTCATAATACCCGGGTGGTAAAGCTTCAGTCTTACCATCTAAATTTACTTTATTATATATATCATCTTCTACATTAAACCATTTTACTGTGTAGAACATTTCATGGATAGCTACAGCCTTGCTACCATCACGATTATCAATCCCATTAGTTAACCACACTGGTTTGCTTGTGTCAAGATTTGTTAAGGTAATAAACATTTTTATTATCTCATATAAAAAAGGATGGAATTTAAATCACCAACCATTACCACAACGAACGCATTTCAATTTAATGTGAATGCCAAATATAATGTTGCACCAACTTATGAACAGAAAATAATTCAATTAAATCAGCTTGATATTGCTGTATCAGAACAAGATCTATTCCAAGTCAAAGTACCAAATCCGTTTGACCATTACCTAAACCCTCCAATAACAGATGACTCAACTGCAAGAAAGTGGTCTTCAAGTCCACTACAGATGTTTCAAAACCAACTTAACTTTGCTATACTATGCTCAACTACTGGCTGTGGGGTTTCTTTTACAGACCATTTGAATCACTCAAACAAACTTATTAAGTCTGTCTATCGTTTCCATGTTTATTACCAGCTTAGACGTATACTGTCAGAACTGCATACACCACTACCAACTGAATCCAGTTTCAACAGGTTTAATAACCCTATGGATATGAAAGCGTTTGAACGCATTTGTAATGAATTTAACATAAGCCCCCGGTATGACTTTACACAAAAACTTGATGATCACAATGGTATTACAATTGTATTACGCTATGAGTCACAGACAATACCCTCAAGATTACTACCCTGGGTACACTTCATTCTCATCAAAATCACAAGTCTGGTTAGGATCAATAGAGCAGAAACAGTCTAACGCCTGGACCACATTTATTTTAGATAAATCTGACGGGTTTACTCAAGCAGGAGTCGAGCGCGTCAATGAGTCTATCAGAACATATGTCTGGTGTTTACTAGGAGCACAATCACTAACAAAATCAAACATTTTGAATGGAAGTGGTAAATTTGAAGCACAAAAACAGTTTCTTGCAAATCTTGAAGATTCAATCAACTCAACAGTTGATCTCCCATCTAGCATACAACGCTACCAAGACGTACTCAGATATGCCAGATCAAAAGTTGACTTTGTAGTTGGCATCGGTTTATACATGTTACCATCTGATCTTCAACTCCAAATGGGAACAATAACAAATTATAATAATGAAATAGTTGTTGCAGGTCGTGATCAAAAACTAGGTCTCAATCAATCTGTAAACTTAGGGGCCACAACCACACACGTACAGCCGTTAAAATCATTACAGACGGTAACACCCCCAACCCCGGCCCTGGCCCCAACACCGGCACTCATACAAGCGGTAACCCTTACACCAACCCCGGACACACATGAGTCAGAAAGAACTGCATTGGTAATAGGTCTAACAGGTTTTTGATTGATTGTACATTGCTTAACGTCCCGACAGCAACAAGGCTTTCTCAGGACGTGCCTGCACAGCTTGTGAAAAAAAACAACCAACTAAACAGAACATTGAATGTATGTCGCCAGCCGGTCAAACACATTAAATAAACCTAACACATGGGGCCTAAATAAAGCTAAGACCATTTAGCAACACACATCCAATATCAATTGATTGATTGATTGTACATTGCTTAACGTCCCGACAGCAACAAGGCTTTCTCAGGACGTGCCTGCACTGCTTGTGAAAAAATAAAAAAGAAACAGAACATTGAATGTATGTCGCCAGCCGGTCAAATACGTTAAATAAACCTAACACATGGGCCTAAATAAAGCTAAGACCATTTAGCAACACACATCCAATATCAAGAGCTACAGGCAGTGCAGACAGTAGGGAGAGTTTTAAAAAGGCAAATACAGGTGAATGGACAAAGGGTAGACAGAAACACATGCCCCAGAATAGAGAGAAAAACCCACCCTGTGGGGCTGACCAGGGTGACCCTGGGAACTAAAAAATACCTAACCCCACCCAAGTCCCCCAGGGCAGACCCGGGTGGGGTGACATCCAATATCAAGAGCTACAGGCAGTGCAGACAGTAGGGAGAGTTTAAAAAAGGCAAATACAGGTGAATGGACCTCGGGTAGACAGAAACACATGCCCCAGAATAGAGAGAGTAAACCCCACCCTGTGGGGCTGACCAGGGTGACCCTGGGAACTAAAAAATACCTAACCCCACCCAAGTCCCCCAGGGCAGACCCGGGTGGGGTAGGTTGTTAGGGGTTTTACTTCTTTATCTGTTTCATTAAATAACCCACCATCAACCCTCCTACTGTAACCAAAAAGACCCACACATGCTCTGCCATAAACCCTACTGCCTTTGCTGCTGTAGTAATCAGCCAACTGACAACAGTGCCAATTATGCCAGGCAAAGCGTCCATTGCTTTCACAGCCAATTTCTTAAGCAGGTCTGATATGTGAGACAGTTGTTTCTTTACCCATGACTGTAAATATTTTGGGTCTGTTGGAGTCGGGGGGCCCGGGGTTGGTGGTGCCGGTGCCGGGGGTGCACCACCACCACTGCCGGAGACAGCTAATACAACAGTACTGATAATAAACCCAAGAGCAGTAATTAAACTAGCAATTGTGATACCCTGCTCTCTGAAAAGTGTTTTTAGTCTCTCAGCCAGAGTAGTGTCTTCGTGAAGTATTTTCTGAATAGTTTCTCTAATTCTGTTGACCTGTGATTTTAGTTTTTGTCTTCCAATACTAATTGTTTCTAACCTTCCTGATCTTTCTATCTGCAAATCATTTAATCTGTGTTGGATTCTTTCTTTCATTTCTGTGTCAAGATTCCCATTGTCTGCAGTAGCCAGTTTCTCTTTTTCACGTTCTATGTGTTTATCAAGCTCTCCCAGTTTGGCAACATTATTAACCATCTCACCTCTTATTGTCTGCAGTGATTTATCCAACCCTATAATCTCCCTCATTGACAAAGGTGGATCGTCTATTGATTTCATAGCATCATTTAATTGTCCTTCAGTAAATGAAGTTTCTTGTATCACTGTGTTTGCTATTTCTGGTAGGCTTGTTACTGGTGCCATTTCAATTTCTTGCCCTGTTGGCAACTTTGTTTGCGTGTCATGGAGGGCACTAACAAGACGCGGCGTGACAGGAGACCCACCAATACCAAGTTGACGCAAGGCACTAACACCACCTTCATTTTTTATTGTACTTAAAGCCCTAAACCTACTAGGGTCTTTTTTGTTAGTCAATAGTACTTTTCCTTTGTCAACAGTATTTAAATATAAATGACCCTTGCCATCAAGTTCAAACTGGTTAGGGTCTATGTTGTCTGGGCGATTACCAACATGATCATAAAACGAGTTCACTTTGGTTTCTAAAAGTTCATGACGTAAACTGTAAATATTTCTTGTACCAGTCATATCTGTCATATCTGTTGTATTACCAAAATCATACGTGTCATCCATTTCAAAATCTTCATGATTAAATCCTCCCGCTGCCATTGTTTTATTAATTTATTATTTTTTATTGTACATAATAAAAATGACACAGTCTTACGGATCAAAGTTAGACCCATACAGAAAACTACGTGAGCCTCTGGGTGTTAAGGGCATAAGACAATCAATCGTCATCACAAACAATCCAAGTACCATAGACCAGAACCAAACTCTTACAGTCAAGTTTCCAAACCTAGGTCCCAGTGACGTTATCGTTCCTGGCACTGCACGCCTTGCATTTAATATTGAACTATCATCAGATGCAGACGTAAACAGAACACTGGTTAACAATCTTGGCAGAGCAATTGTTAGAACTATTAAAGTAAAACTTGAAGGACAGGAAGTGTTTAGTCTTGACGACTCAGATGTATTCTACTGTTACAAAGACCTTTGGCTCACAAGAGAAGAACGAGAGGACCGTATTTATCAAGGCATACAGCCAGATAATGTTGGTAAACTTCGAATCAATGCCGGAGACAAAACAACTACTGGGGTACCAAAGGAAGTTATTATAGCTGAAACATATGGAACTAGATTTTACATTCCACTTGAGTTTGAAATTCTAACAGCACATTTGCCTTATTACCAAGGGGCACTGAATGACTGAGTTTTGAACTAACCTTCAATGACTACTCCAAAGTTATAAAATCATCTGCCACAGATGCAACATATAAGATCTCTAACATTTCCTTGGAATATGAAATTGTCACACACACTGAACTAGCTAGACTCATTCAAAATCAGTACCAGTCAAGACTTCCAATTTATTATGACCGTGTGATTAGACATAGTTTAATACCCAAAGATAAGAGCGACCCAATGTGGAACATAAACTTAAACACGCCTGCCAGGTCACTGAAAGGTATTCTTATGTTGTTTGTTGAACCAGCAGATCCATATAAACGGGATTCAGAAAAATTCTACAATCCTAAGATTACACATTTGTCCTGCACAATTGAAGGCCGCCCTAATCAAGTGTACGCGTCTGGAATGTTACCTTATCAACACTACGATGAGATCACAAAGTATTTTGCGGGTGGAAGGATTAGAGATAAACCTGCAAACATTGCGTGCAAAGATCTACATCTGTATGATGTTAGGATCGGACAATACCTTACAAACAAGTATGCACTGTGGCTAGACCTTCGTAGTACAGATGATGACTACCTTCATGGGTCAGGTCAAACTGTTGAGAACGGCAGTGATGGAATTACAATTCAGATACAAAAGAAGGTTGAAACTGCTGCAGCCATAAACATATATTTGTACCTGATATATGATGCACAACTCAATATTGCAGAAAGCAGACTGAGTGGACACATATATTAAAATTATATTGTGTATTAAAATGAACTTGTTGACCCTCGACCCACACTGTGGATTGTTTTGTGGTGCCACAGGGTGTGGTAAAACTGAATTTGTACTTAATCTTTTACAAACAAGATACATCCACCATTTTGAAAACATTGTAATATTTTGTCCAACAATCAAACACAACAAAGCTTATCACAACTGTTTATTCATTTGGACTGACAGCAACATATACTTAGTCAACCCTGAGAAAAAACTGAATGACTACCTACAATATTTTTACAAGCAATTTGAAGGACAGCCAACGTTGTTTATTGTTGATGACTGTTCTGCAGAGAAAGACATTGTCAAGAAGAGAAACACTCTATCAGAACTTGCCTTCAGTGGCAGACATGCAAACATCAGTGTATGGATTCTCACTCAGAAATATAATGCTGTACTGAAAGATTTTCGTGAACAGTTAAAGTTTATCTGTTTGTTTTACTGTAAGGATCGTGACAGCTTTGAAGACTGTCTCAGAGAAAACGATGTCATCCTAAATAAGCATGAACGGGATGATGTAAAAAATAAACTGAAATCAACTAAGCATCTAAAGCTTATTTTAAAGACAGATCAGCCCACAGGGTATGGGTTAGTAAATTGATGTAAATTAATTTATACATTTGATTGTCCAATAAAAATGACAGACGGACAAATCATACAGGTGATTGATCTCACACACCTTTTCAAAGATGATATGTACTTTACTGACTTAATATCACCCAAACAGACTAACATAAGTCTTTCAGCACCATCAGAAATATATGCTACATATAGTGTGACTTTGGATTATGTCGATGAGCATCCAGATGTGGAGCACATGACATTTGATTTGATTTGATTGTACATTGCTTAACGTCCCGACAGCAGCAAGGCTTTCTCAGGACGTGCCTGCACTGCTTGTAAAAAAAAACTAAACAGAACATTGAATGTATGTCGCCAACCGGTCAAATACGTTAAATAAACCTAACACATGGGGCCTAAATAAAGCTAAGACCATCTAGCAACACACATCCAATATCAAGAGCTACAGGCAGTGCAGACAGCAGGGAGAGTTTTAAAAAGGCAAATACAGGTGAATGGACAAAGGGTAGACAGAAACACATGCCCCAGAATAGAGAGAAAAACCCACCCTGTGGGGCTGACCAGGGTGACCCTGGGAACTAAAAAATACCTAACCCCACCCAAGTCCCCCAGGGCAGACCCGGGTGGGGTTGGAGCACATGACAGTTGATTTAAAGACACCTACTTTTAAAGTTAATGATACCAACTATGGTTGGATAGGGGAAGTTTGTTATAGCATATTTAAACAACTACGCAAACTAAATGTTTATATTGACAGTGTTACAGTTAATAAAGTGGTATTACACAAGGTGAGCAAGCAGAGTTAACATTATTATTTTTTAATTTCATTATAAATGAACCAAGACGAATTACTTCTATTGAATGATATCAATGCGGTAGAGAACAAAGACTTAGACTCTAAGAAACAGCGTCTTTTGTCTGTGATTGTCTCAGGCAAGTCAAAGACTTATCTCAGGAAACAATACATGACAGAGGATATTGAATCTTTAACCTCTGACGAACTAATCAAGCTTCATTTAAAATATGAAAACCACATTGCCTCACTAATGACTCGTGATTTAAGTCGATCTCTTGTATGCCTATACACAAAAGCAGTGAGTCACTTTCTACCTGTGGATAGTGACAGCCTATCACACGACCTTGAAAGCAATCCTATTGTTTCAAGTACAATTGGCAAATTAGCATGTGTCATTCTCCTCAGGAACTTCCACATCATTCAGAATGACACAGTATTGAAAGACATATTTCCTGAGCCTCCGCTGGTCGCTTACAAACGTGACACTAACCTACGCGATCATCTTGTTCACAGTTCACTTCGCGCATCTAACACCTTACCACCTGGCACACACCCTTGTCAGCAACCACACTGCAAAGCATGTCCGTACATCAACACATCCCCCGTCATCACCGGACCCCTGTCATCTTTTCATGTCCACCGATCATTCACATGCCAGTCATCGGATATTGTCTATGTCATCTCATGTTCTCACTGCCCAAAGATGTTGTATGTGGGGGAGACATACCGTACACTCCCTGAACGCTGCGAGGAGCATGTTCGTTCGATCCGCCTAGGATACAACAACCAGGTTGGACGTCATTTCAACCAACCTCCTCATAGCCTCACACATTTCAGCATACGCATCCTTTGGCAAAATACATCCCACTTCATCCGCCGCAAAATGACAGAATCCTTTTTCGCGGACAGGCTTGGCACTTACCATCCGCACGGTTTGAACATTCGCCCCTAGGGGTATGCTCGGCCTGATGGGTAGTTGGTGCCAGACTTGACCTCACTGTTGATACTGGATGCTACCTTTGAGTGTGTGTGTGTGTGTGTGTGTGTGTGTGTGTGTGTGCGCGCGCGCGCGCGTGAGCTGCAGCAGGCACGAGTGAATGCGAATGTATGCAGTGACGTGTATGTATATAGACGTAAGTTTTGTGGTACGTGTTTTGTGCATGTGTATTTGCATCATTATGTGTGTGTGGGTTTTTTTTTTTTTTTTTTTTTTAATACGTCATTCTAAATTCTCTCTATACAGGATGACGTCTTTTCTTTATGTCGTGTTCTTTTCTGTTCTACGTTTGTTTCCATGTCACCTGAGGAAGGATCTTTGATCCAAAACGTCGTTATTTGTTTCTATTTTAAAGGGTTTTCTACCACTATCTTCTGTTTTTCTTTTAGCATGTGTCATGTTTTACAAGTTTGGAAATTACCTTGCACCTGTGGTAACTTTACTTGTTACTGGGAGCCATATTGATTTCTCGAAAATAAATTTTACTGCAGAAGAAAATGGACGAAACCCAGACGACTCCACAACCGAACCCCAGTCCAGTTTTGACACAGGTTCAAACTGTGACTAAGGCTAAAAGTCCAGGCAGGGTTGAGGCTGGTAAAAGATTAGCTGAATATAACAGACAAAAAAAATTACAGCTTCAAGCGCAAACAGAAAAGGCTCATGTGACTGACCAGGCGTCAGGACCGTCAGAGCCTGTGTCAATACCGTCAGGGCCGTCACTCCCTCATCAAAGTGAGAGACAAACAACTAAGTCTGACCCTGACCCCGAACCTCAAACAACAAAATATATAATTGCCGGATTTGTTGTCGGATTTGGTTACGTAGGTTATCAATTATACAAAAAATACAAACCACAGACTCGTACAGTGACCAAAAAATCAGACACTCCAAAAACAAAACCAGAAGTCGCCACATTACCAGTAACACCCAAAGCCGTTGACCCATTTTATATGCAGTAAATAAAAATATTATTTTAATTTTTATTGCCTTAGAAAATGAGCGACACAAAGAACTTGATGAACCTTGTCTATCACTCTGCCGTAATTAGTGGATTAGCAGTAGCTTATTCTATGCTCGGAAAAAGTCTACTCAAAATGAAATCAGCAGACCTCAGTAGATTAGATTTTGAAGACAGTGCTAAGCTAATTGTAGTTGTTACAGCGTCAATTGCTACGAAAGACTTTCTTGTTAAGCAGGGAATTATTCCTGAAAATGTTTCTATGTAAATAAAAATATGGCGACGATAGCTATTATGATTGGTGGGGCAGTTGTTAATGCTCTGGCATTCAGTGGCTCAAACTACCTCTTTTCAAAAATGGGTAGAGAAGAATCAGCAGAAGAAATGAAACGTCACAATGAGGCAACAGAGAAACTCGCTCAAGCTCAACAAGAATATGAAAAGAATAGAATTGAAAAACTTGATTTCATCAATGAAAAACTCAGGCTTGAAGGTCACGCACAGCATACGTTTTCAAATACAGACGAAGCAATCAGGGAATATTTTCTTGTCACGGGTGAAGACATGTCTATCCCAAAACCAAAACTAAGTGACTACTATCAACCAAGCCCAGAACAAAGAAACGGGGAGATAATCTTTGTTCTAGTGGGAATGACATTTGTTTATTTTACTGGAGTTTTCATTGCTAGAAAAAATGGCAGCCGAAAATAAACTATCTAAAATATATTACTCTCCATCAGGGTATTGGAAAGGAGCAACAGCTATTGAAAAATTACATGCCGCTGTGGGCGGAGATATAACACTCAATCAAGTCAAGCAATGGTTACAGAGACAGGCAATTTGGCAGATATATCTCCCTGCTCCAAGAAAGATAACAAGGCCTCATTTTGAGAACACAACACCAAATGACACACATCAAATGGACCTCCTGTTCCTACCGCATGACACAATAAAAAAGAAACGATACAAATATGCATTAACTGTCGTTGACATAGCTTCAAGGTACAAAGACGCTGAACCCATATCTGACAAAACTGCTACCACAGTTGCGACTGCTTTATCAAGTATCTACAAAAGAGGCCCCCCCTGAAATACCCCAGACTTGTGCAGGTCGATGACGGATCAGAATTTAAGGGTGCAGTTAATCAGTTATTTGCGAAGCATGGCGTACTGGTCAGACGAGGTATTCCAGGCGTACACAGATCACAGGCAATAGTAGAGAACTTTAACAAACAGTTATCAGAGAGACTTTTCAGTTACCAGTATTCTAAGGAACTCATGCATGACACCCGTAACACTGAATGAGTTAAGAGATTACCACATGTGATAAAAGCAATGAACAATGAAGGACACCCTAAGCCTGCTGATGCTATTAAATTGAAAACAATTACAGAGCCAAAAACAGGACCAACCCCACCTCCAGACACAAGTTTATTTACCAAACAGGTGAGATATTTACATCAACCAGGTGAAGCTGAAAATGACATAAAGCGCAGGGCGACAGACCCCATCTGGTCCACATCCGTTCATAATATAAAAAAAATAATCCCTGGTCCTGATGCAACAATATATTACCTGTTCGACCCTGCACCCCAGAGGGCATTTGTCAGAGAAGAATTACAGATTATTCCCCCAGACACCGTTACTCATTTCAGTAACTAAGTCGTCAATTAATTCATCAACCAGTTCATCACAAATGTCTTCAGATAACTTGAGCCTGTAATGTCCGGGTGCATAAGCTTTTTCCTTACTATGAAACACTCGTTTCGTGTCTCCAACTGCAAGTGACTTCTTATGTGTTTGAATTATTTCAAGATTATGTTTGTTTGATCTCAGTGACTTGTTTGGATAATCAGGCATTAATGCACCATCTAACACTTGCTTGTAATGTTCATGACGTATGTCTTTATTTTTTATTGCTGTTTTTTTTTATTCCTTTGGCTTTCGACTGACTTCCCTTCTGGTGCAGTATAGAATACATTTTTGATCTCAGTCCAACGTACTCAACTATTGGCACACCATTCAGTTCATCCTTAAACTTACCAGGCACTTTTTTGTTTTGTGTGCTGTACAGTGGATGGTCTTTAGGATAGTCAGACGTGTCATACATGTGTAACTCTGTTTTCATGTCTTCATAAAAGTCTTCAGTACACACATCAATGATCATAGAGTCAGTGTCAGTGTATAACAGACGACACTCAGGATACTTCAGTTTAAAGTAATCATAATAAAATTCAAGCATCAACAGTTTTGACAACTCAAGAATTGCCATACCAATGAATACTGGCTTGTCCAGTTTAACAATCTTTTTTTTGAGTGACACAGCATACAATGATGAATGAAATTCTTTATACCCTGTGTACTGAGGTTTGCCTGTAAGTTTAATTGCGCCCAATTCAGTTGTGACCAGTCTCACATCTTTTCTGTGATGAGGATTTTCCATTGTCTTGCCAAAACAGGCATTGTTCATAAGCTTAAAGAAGTCTTTGTCAAATGCAGTGTTGCCGTCTCTGGCACGCAATGTTGTGTTCTTCATTATGTAATCTTTCATGAAAGCACTCTGATCAAATTGAATACCTCTGTGAACTTTCTTTAGTACTAACCCGTGTCTGATGTAAAACTGCAACAAGCGGTAGTGACAAACGTAATTAAATTTGTCATTTAAATTTGGCACAAGTTTAGTGTCTTCTTTTTTCCCCGTCATACTCATTTTCTCAACAGCCAATGGATAATCATTGTGATAATCATGTAGGTGGTGTGGGTACTCTAGGTCGACTTCAAAGATCCAACCCTTCGCGTCGTTTCGGTCAAGATTCATAATATTGTTTGTTAACCCTGTTATGTCATACTGTGACAAATCATACAGACAAAAGTTTTTCAAGGGCAATAACTCACACATTGCGAACCCATACAAATTGTTCGAGTCAAGGTACGTAATGAATGACCTTGACCGTGAGGGGTCAAAGTCAAGGTCATCAAGATATTTATTGTTGGCTTTGGCATAGTTGTTCGCTGCAATACTAATACCACCTCTCAATCCACGTTCCACCATTTCACCCATCGTACGATCAGACAACAGGTCTATAAATATCTTACTGGATTTCAAAAATGCATCCCATGTCATGCCAGGACTAGTTATGTAACAAGCTGGGTCAAGTCTGTAGTGCAACAAACCCTTTTCACGGTAACTTTCAAATACGTCTGCTAGCAAACAAACGTCAGCTTTCAAGTACTGGTCATGGTAGTCACCAATCGTCTGACACTCTAACTTCCCCCACGCATCAAGTGCGTGCTGGTATTCAGAGTCAGAAATACCTTTGCCAGTTAGTGTAGAATAAAATTTCTCTTTTGGTGGCAGTCTTGTTTCTTCAAACACAACCCAGTGATCAATGTACTCATACGGATAGACACCTTTCTTAACCAAGTCTGGCTCAAAATATTTACTCGTTATTGGATACTTAGTCAGTCCTTCTGCAAGACTAGCCAATCCTAAAGACAAATGTTGCATGGAGTCATAAAATGCTAATTTATCTAACCTAAAAGTCAAGTATTTCTCAGTTGTCTGGGCAATACAACTTATGTTTTTGTACGACTCATCTACAGCCTGCATGATAATGTGTGAATCATACCCTTTGAGATTGTGAAAAAAGATTGGTAACTTGTATGTCTTAGGATCTATTTTTAATAATAAGTTACAATTGTTATGTGCAGCTCCTCTGTAACGCCCAGTTATGTGATCGTGGTCACGAACTTTATCACCACCTAAAGGTTGTTCACAAATCCAACACGTCACAGCTGTATCAAATTTTAGTTTGTCTTCTTCTGTCATCACCAAAGGCATCTGACATGTTGTGAGATATTGTACTACCTGACTATACAGATGTCTCATTTCTGTTAAAAACAAGCATGCTGCATTTTCACCCCTGTAGATAACAGGTTCTGAATGATGACCGTCTGACCTAACAAGAATGTATCCAAAAGAACACACCACTTGGTCACTCAGTTTTATAGTCTTTGGTAATGACTCTGGAACAGGACCCTCATATGGTATTACTAATGATTCAAAATCAGCGTATACTATAAATGGCAGCTTTTGCTGATTCCCATAGTTCTTAAAATACACTTGACTACCAGGATCTGGATACTTAAGTACTGTTTGTATGTCATCAGCTGACCTGCAGTGTAGAATGTGATTATGTGCTATTTTAATAGAAGAGAATCTCTGTAAACATCTCTTGCACACTTCCTGTTTCCCATTGTGTTTCGTTGTATGTGCATGAATTAGACGTGACATATTCCTGATAATTGTGTAGTGAAAGTTATTGTCATCGCCGATTAGCAACATGTCAACATGTTTATCTTCTGACTGACCGTAGGTTGGAGCAATTGGGGACACTCTAATTGGCTGTAACTTATTCTCAGATTCATTATCCCACACAAACACATTCACAGATATACCAGGATTTAATTTTTCAAACAAGTCTATGTCCTCTATTTTAACAGGGAACTCAATGCCACTAAAGTTGAGTTCATTTACAAATTTGATGTAGTTAGATACGCGATCAGGTCTTGACCTCACAAAGTGTAGTTTAGCAAGCACACACCACATGAAACAGAAATTGTCTTTGTTCTGAATATTAACAACAGCTTTTTTGTTTGCAACCTCAGTTGGCAGTGGTATCCATGCTTTACCTAATATAGGATGATACCTAGACTGCTTTAGTTGCAGTTCATGTACATGTCCTTCGTGCCAACCAGACCCCTTCATTTTTGCACTGTCGATTGCCTGGAGAAAGTCAGGTAATAGTCTGTCTCTAAACACGTTCTCTAATTCCCGTCTTGTGTTAACAGTGTGTTGTCTTGTTGATATATACGATACAATTAATTCACCGTCCAATCTAGTGAATTCGATTTTCGCAACAATCTGAATCTTAACACTGCCTGTGATAAGATTTTGTTGTATGACAGAAAAAGAGTTTTCTATTGATTCATAAACATTATTAGTATTGGATATGGGTAAGTTTGTTGTGTGAAACACGTTTCTTAAACTAGATGAGCCAGGGTTTGATGGGCCAGGGCTTTGTGAATTGTCCGTCATTTTTATTTGTCCGTCAAAATAATAAATGGAAAAATATTACTGCTACCACAGTAAACATATTACCTATTTTCTGCACATGGGACATAATCACTTTAAAAAGTCATCCAGTCAACCACTAAACAGGAAGTTGTCTCCCATAGACTTATATTCTCACCCACAGATTTTAAGAATCATTTTTACCCTCTGACTGGTGTGTGTGTGTGTGTGTGTGTGTGTGTGTGTGTGGTTGTAATAATAAATCCAAAGAAAAATTAAACAAAAAATAAATAAATAAATAAAAAATATATCTTTCTTTTTTTAAAAATAAATCTATGAGAAAAAAAATATTTTTTATTTTTATTTTTTAATAAAAGGGCTGCTTTGGTGACCTTCCACCTGCTTTCACAGGAATCGATGTAACCCGGGTTAGCTGCGCTATTAACCCCCTATGGAGGGGGTTAACCCTGGTGGATAGCGCATTCACCTTTTCCTGTGAAAGCCCTGTAGTGTTGAGAATGTCAACTGGACGCAATCGGGAAACGATCCCCAGCACAGTGGGGCTAGTTTGATCAAGACTAGCCCCACTAAATCAGAAGTATCCTCACGGCCACAAGCAGTCCCAAAGAAAACTTTGGCTGTTTATGTTTATGTATTTATGTTTGTCTGTTGACTGAAATCCTGAAAAAGCAGTGCTCATGAGAATCTAACCAAGATAAAATATCGAGAAATTAAACCTACAAAGAAAGAGACTCATGAGAATCTAAGTCTTTTGTAAAAATAATCTCTGGTTTTTACCTCCTCAAATGGAGGATTGATTGATTGATTGTACATTGCTTAACGTCCCGACAGCAACAAGGCTTTCTCAGGACGTGCCTGCACTGCTTGTGAAAAAAAAAAATAAACAGAACATTGAATGTATGTCGCCAGCCGGTCAAATACATTAAATAAACCTAACACATGGGGCCTAAATAAAGCTAAGACCATTTAGCAACACACATCCAATATCAAGAGCTACAGGCAGTGCAGACAGTAGGGAGAGTGTTAAAAAGGCAAATACAGGTGAATGGACAAAGGGTAGACAGAAACACATGCCCCAGAATAGAGAGTAAAAACCACCCTGTGGGGCTGACCAGGGTGACCCTGGGAACTAAAAAGTACCTAACCCCACCCAAGTCCCCCAGGGCAGACCCGGGTGGGGTTCAAATGGAGGAAGTCAGATGTGTCAGAGTCATGTGATTCTTGTACAGTAACGGCGCAGAGAGGGCTGAATGAATGAACAGTACACTTTGCTAACAAGCCCCAACAGGGTCAGACCTGTATAAACAGTACCAGGAAGTAATAATATTGCACTGAGTGGTGAGTGGTGTACAACCTTGTGTTTTGCGTCGGGTGTATGTTCAGGTGTTTTGTGTGTGTGCGTGCGTGTGCGTGTGTGCGTGCGTGTGTTTGTCTGTGTGTCAGTGCGTGTGTGTGTGTGTGTGAGAGAGAGAGAGAGAGTGAGAGAGAGAGAGAGAGAGAGAGTGAGAGAGAGAGAGAGAGAGAGAGAGAGAGAGAGAGAGAGAGAGAGAGAGAGAGAGAGAGAGAGAGAGAGAGAGAGAGAGAGAGAGAGAGAGAGAGAGAGAGAGAGAGAGTGTGTGTGTGCACAGCCTTGAATAGAATGGAATGTTGTCCCCCTATTGAAAAGCGGGCGCGAGATATAATGCGAAAAGCAAACAAACACTGACACTACCCGGCAGCTCAGGCTTATGATAAAATTGTACTGACATGAGTATCTGTAAGTGCGTGTGTGTGTGTTTGTTTGTTTGTTTGTGTGTGTGTGTGCATATGTTTGTTTGTTTGTTTGTTTGTTTGTGTGTGTGTGTGTGCATATGTTTGTTTCTTATCCAACTGTTTATAGTGAAGAGTATGAACACCGTTTTGATTTTCGGGTACCAGTCATGTAGCTTTCAAAAGCCGGCTTATTCATAAACTGAAGTGACACCTCTCACAGTTGAATAGCGACGCGTGGTAAAAGCAAACACAGGTGGCTTGCAAAGGACATGTGAATAACTTACTCGCTGAGATCCCCCTTCATGAATACCGAGATAGGGGTAGTGTATATTGAAAAACTATTAGATAGGTGTTGTGAATACACACTTAAGCATGGCGCATAACGATCTAGCAGCTATGAATAACGATATAGGGTTGGTGCATATCCATCTATTTATGAATACATTGTAAGTGCTATGAATATTTTATTCTGGTCTAGACTGCTGGCGACGGGCTGTGTTTACGTACATAGTAACATTGCGACATAGGTCATATGAGCTAATTAAGAGAGAGAGGAACGCTGGCTGCGCCCTGCCTGGACAAACGCACCCTTGTCCACCGCTGGGAGGGCACAGGAACAACTGGAAGTGAGCTGCATACCACTGCCGGTGGAAGTTAATATCCATCCTCTCTGGTCAAGAGTGCCCAAGAAGAACACCTGCTCTCCAAAGCTGTCAGCATGCAGATGTGCCGAGAACGCCTCCGCTAGGTCCCGAAAGCCTGTCAGTAGAGGTAGAGACTTGGCGTGCTTGAGCCGCCGCGGTACGAAACCATTGCCGTGGCCCTACTTACCAAAGGCGACAACGGGGGGCAGCGGTCCGGAGGGAGAAGGATGTGAAGAGACGGGACGCCTAGTCCAATTAGGTGCGTAAGTCGGAGCTGCATCAACGTACACGATGGAGAGTGGTACCGGCCCACGAAGTGAAGTCGGTCGGTCAACGCCCTCTCCCAGCGCCGACACCTAGCCCTACGAAGGTAAACTGCACGCCTCCTCGTCGTTTTCTGCACGCTGAGAAGTGGCCACCTCTGTCGGTCCCAGGACCGAGCCGTCGGTGTCACAGGGATGCCGCCTCCGTCCATCGGCTGTCATCTGACTAGTCCCGGCGCTGACGTCGAAGCTGCGCCTCCGCGGAAGAGAAGTCCCTGCCAGTCCGGCCCGAAGCTCTGCTGCGGTAAGTCGGTGCGGGCTGCATCCCCGGGAAAGCGCCTTCGTCCAAAAGCTGTCATCCGAGTGATCCCCAGCGCTGACATCGAAACTGCGTCTCCGCGGAAGAGTGGTCCCTGCCAGTCCGGCCAGAAGATCTGCTGCAGTTCGCCGGCGCGGGCTGCGTCGGTGTCCCTGGGAAGGCGGCTCCGTCCAATGGCTGTAATCCGAGTGATCCCGGTGCTGACGTCGAACTGCGTCTCCGCGGAAGAGTGGTCCCTGCCAGTCCGGTCCGAAGATCTGCTGCTGTTCACCGGCGCGGGCTGCGTCAGTGTCCCTGGAAAGGTGCCTCCGTCCAACGCTGTCATCCGAGTGAACCCGGCGCTGACGAAAATCTGCGCCTCTGCTGCCGCACGGTCCCTGCCAGACTGGTCCCAAGATCTGCTGCTCCCAGCTGAAGCCCCTGAAGCCTGGCGTCGAGATGAGGTCCATTGCCACAACACGCTTGAACTTGTCCACCGGTCCAGAGAAGAGGATAGGGATAGATGAGACATCATCACGAAAACGGTGTCCTGAACGCGCCGTCTCCCTGCGCCGTGAGCGCTCCTTCAATTGTTTCCCATTCCTGTGTTTTCAAGATGGGGGTGTATTGAACCAGAAACCTTCCCTCGGAAGGACAGCCCGTCTTGTCGGCCATTTGCACTGACTCCATTCTTACCGCGGAGGCGGTTGTCAGTGCTGGTAGAGCGCTCTCTATGGCTCCACTGTGTATATTGGGACCCCGGAGGAACTCCCCTTGGCCTGCTCTTCCTTCCATTCCTCCCTGTGTCTGCAAAACGAGGGTGTACTGTACCAGAAATCTGCCCTCGGAAGGAACAGTCCGTCTATCAGCCAATGTACTGACTAACCTCGTACCATCCCCAAGGCGGTCGTCAGTGTCGAAGGACTGTTGCAGTGACACGCTAGCACTTGTCCACCGGTCCGGCGAAGAGGAAGGGAAGATGATACATCACCACGAGTATGGTGTCCTACACGCGCCGTCTCCCTGCGGCGTGATATCCTTCGATCGCCTTCCAATCCTTCCATTATTTCAAGACGGGGGTGTATAGTACCAGAAACCTGCCCTTGGAAGGAGAGCTCGTCTTGTCGGCCATTTGCACCGACTCCATTCATCCAGGCGGTTGTCAGTGCTGATGGAGCGCTCTCTATGGCTCCACTCTCGAAGTTGGACCCCGGAGGATACTCCCTTGGCCTGTCTTGTCGGCGACTTTATTCAATCTCCAATTCCCCTCTGAGCGTTGCCTCGAAGTAGCGGCCCTATACCGGCGCTGGTCTGTCCAAAGGCCAGAGGGTCCAACGAGTTCAGAGGGGTGGTCCCCCGTGACTGCTGCCTGAGTTCTCTGCCTGCTAGGAGGGCATGAACGAGACCCAATAATCTGTGCTGGGGAACCGAGCTCTCACTGCCTGTTTGACTTCAGGTGGCAGACCACAGACAGGCGAATTCTTGTGGAAATGTAGCTCTGAGCTCTACGGTGCCATGCGAGATGGCGAATCTCGTCCGCTGCCTGTAGTCTCCAACACCCCCTGGGGACGTGGCAGCTCAATAATTGGCACCGGAGGGGGCAGCAGTACCCTCTTATTGTGCCGACAAACACACGCTATTTTTTAAAGTTTCATTTCTCTGCTTCACCTCTATGGCTGCGGTCGATATCAGCTTGCGTGCCGGTCTTTCTCTCTG
Source organism: Semisulcospira habei (assembly GCA_036245525.1). Lineage (NCBI taxonomy): Eukaryota > Metazoa > Mollusca > Gastropoda > Semisulcospiridae > Semisulcospira > Semisulcospira habei. The sequence goes on from BTPG01000001.1 coordinate 93,570,057, forward strand.
GTAGAACGCCCACAGCTGTGACCAAGGTCCTCCTTCCACGCTGCACAACGAATGCAAAGTTGACTGGAGGGACAGCCTGAGCAGGGAAGGCAGACACTGTGTACATCAAAAGGCCATTGGCAACCGCCACACTTGGTGCAGGTCCTCACCTGAGCACTGTAACATAGGACAAACAAGAGGCCATTGCGAGCACTCGAAGCCTCCTTGGAGGGTCCGAATTCCCGGTCGGCCTTGTACATACAAACAAGGGCCAATGATGCGACCCGGTAAAAACAGAACGCCCGCTGAGGCTTTTAGTAACCAAAGCTTTACCTTGCCATGTCCTAAGTGCGTAATCCCCAAGACCCAACACCAATTTAATCCTTGCACCATGAACCACACACACACACACAGAAGAATCCTTTCCTTTCTTTTCCTTCTTTTTTTTTTCTCCACAGTAAATCCACGTAAGAAGAGTTCACCCACTATCGTTGGAGCACAAGTACACACGACAGGTCTGACTGAGCTAAGCGAAGATACTGGCGGGAATGGGTGAGTGCGTCACCGGATACGGTATTACGGGAGGCCACTCAGGAATGTCCTCGCGCTGGGACCATATGACGTTGAGGCGCGTCCCCCGGGTGGTGGATAGGGGGTCCCTCGTGAATGAATGAAATAAGGTGCCGTGAACCAACATGGTCTAAGGGAAGGTGACCCCGACAGAAAACCCCTGGTCCTCCTAGTAAGGGGGTTGGGCGTGGGGGTAGCTTCCCCACCCTGCAAATAAGGAAATAGCTACCAAAACGCCGACGAAAAGACAAACAGCAATTCCTTTCCTGGAGGAGGAAGGTTCTTCTACCAGAAGATTTATGACGTCCTGTGGTGAAAGCCGGAAGTCTTCGGAAGCCACAGGACTGAGCTGCCTCTCATAGCAGCGGAAATGCACAAGTACAACCTTTCCCTGCCAGGTATCAGTGAAGCCAGATGGACGCAGTCTGGCCAGAAAAGGCTGTTAAGTGGGGAGATGATTCTGTATTCAGGTCATGAAGAGGAGAATGCCCCCCATACAGAAGGAGTAGCATTCATGCCGTCACCAGTGGCACAGAGAGCGCTGATGGGCTGGGAACCTCTTGGGCCAAGAATTATCACAGCAGCCTTTAGAACCAAGAAAAAGATCAAGCTGAACGTCATCCAGTGTTATGCACCCACTAATGACAGTGACGAGGAAGAGAAACAAGAGTTCTATGACCGACTCCAGAGTGCTGTGGACAAATGTGCGGAGCGAGACATCACCATCGTCATGGGCGATTTTAATGCCAAAATAGGGGAGGACAACACCGGATACAAAGATTGATTGTACATTGCTTAACGTCCCGACAGCAACAAGACTTTCTCAGGACGTGCCTGCACTGCTTGTGAAAAAGAAAATAAACAGAACATTGAATGTATGTCGCCAGCCGGTCCAATACATTAAATAAACCTAAGACATGGGGCCTAAATAAAGCTAAGACCATTTAGCAACACACATCCAATATCAAGAGCTACAGGCAGCGCAGACAGTAGGGAGAGTTTTAAAAGGCAAATTCAGGTGAATGGACCAAGGGTAGACAGAAACACATGCCCCAGAATAGAGGGGAAAACCCACCCTGTGGGGCTGACCAGGGTGACCCTGGGAACTAAAAAGTAGTTAACCCCACCCAAGTCTCCCAGGGCAGACCCGGGTGGGGGTCCGGATACAAAGAGGTGATGGGGAGACAGGGACTAGGGGAGATGAGTGAGAACGGGGAGAGGTTTGTAGACTTTTGTGTTCTAAACAGACTTGTCATTGGAGGCAGCATCTTAATAATAATAATAATACCGGTTATTATATAGGCGCTTTTCCCCCAATTCTGCGAATTGACTCAAAGCGCCGCGAACTGAACCCAACACGCACGCTCATGTGACACACACGCATTCACTTGAGGGCACAGACACAGGACATTCACGTGGTGCGAAGGGTCCGCTCAGCTACTGAGGTTTCGGAAATTTTGATCGCTTGTATTTGAAATTTATAACGTGGCCTGAAACCGGTACCAAAGTAGAGGAGGTGGAAGAACCGGAGTACCCGGAGAAAGAACCCCCGACGGTCCGCCCGAATTAACGGTGACACTTACTAGAGAAGAAAAATCCAACGCCGAAACCCGGAATCGAACCTCGCACCTTTAGCATTGGTGGCAGGCGTCTTAACCACTACGCCACACAGAAGAATAAACAAAGCAACTTGGGTCTCACCTGACCATACTACAGAGAACCAAATAGACCATATCTGCATTAGCATGAAATTTAGAAGATCCCTTCAAGATGTTCGAGTGAGGATGTCGCCTCAGACCACCATCTGCTTACCTTAAGAATAAAGCTCAAGTTAAAGAAAAGCCACACAGAGACAACAAGAAGACAGCGCTATAATGTAGGCCTCCTGAGAGAGACTGGAGTGAGAGAAGAGTTCAAACTAGTGCTGTCCAACCGGTTTCAAGCGCTACAGGAGCTAGTAAATGAAGATGAGGCGGTCACAACAGAGCAGCAGTGCAAGGCAGTTAGAGAGGCGCTGAACTCAACCTGCTCACTGTAGGGTTCAGGAAACACCATCACAAGGACTGGCTGTCAGCACAGACCTTGAAGAAGATAGAAGTGAGGAAGCAGAAGAAAGCAGTTGTCAATAACAGTCGCACGAGAGCAGCCAAAGCACGGGCACAGGAGGAATCATGGCTTGACTTCGCGAACGAAGATTCTATAGGGCTTGCCCACATCGTCTGCAGGCATTTTCGTGACTGCGGAGGCCAATCCGGAACAGGCAGGTTCGACCGCAGTGGCTGCAGGGGAAGGTCTGGTCAGGGTTCTGAGTTATGACAACTCTGTTTTTTCTCCTGAGCCGCTTGTCCTTGAGGTTAGCTCTGCGAGAGTCCTCAAAGGAGATGGCTGCCTTGTGAATGGTGGAGCGCAGGTGTCACGGTCCGCAGCAAGCGAAGACCACTGGCGGTGGTGGATTTGGCAGGCGCTAAGTGACTTTTTGAGACCATCTTTGTATCTCTTCTTTGGTGCCCCTCTGTCTCGGTGTCCAGTGGCGAGCTCGCCGAACAGAGTGATCTTGGGTAGGCGATGATCCTCCATCCTGGAGATGTGCCCCGCCCAGCGAAGCTGTGTCCGCAGCAGCAAAGCCTCGATGCTCAAAGTTTCCGCCTGTTCAATTAGTTAGTTAGTTATTTGGGTTTAACGCCGAGCAGGCAACTAAGGCCATCTTGCGGCGGGAAGGGTAAAAATCTGGTCAGCCAGACTAAAACAAAGGTCTTAAGACATGATGTAAATATACCTTAGAAATATGTCAGGCTAAAATGTCGCACAGATCTTTAAAGAAAACGTCGGAAGACTCTCAAAAAGGTCAAAATAATAGAAACATCATAATCTATAAACGCTCAAATCTTATTAAAAATATGGCACTCTCTCAGAAAACTGAAGATCTTGTCCGGGGGCACATCCCGGAACAAAACCTTCAAGGAGTCTGCCGTGAAATGTTTATACCTTGTGTCGATTAGATCAGCACAAGACAACAAAAAGTGTTGAACAGAGTACTGCTCGTCGCAGGCATAACACCATGGACGCTCCTCCTGTTTAAGTAAATAAGAGTGCGTAACATACGTGTGGCCGATGTGGAGCCGAGCCAGGACAGTCTCCTCACGGCGGCTGCCGCAGCGATAAGGTAGACCGTCGGACAACTTAGGAAGGGCTTCATGCAGCTTGTTAGCTTCCTCTTTGTCCCACTCGGACTGCCACTCACGGGCTATGTACGCACTAGCCACATGTCTAAAATCACTATAAACAGTCTGTGTGTCAGGGACAGGGTCATTGCGGGCATTGTTGGCAGCAGAATCTGCGATCCTGTTGCCTTCGATGCCCACATGCCCTGGCACCCAAATAAAAATGATATCATAATATTCCTTCATCAAGTCCGCGTGGAGCTCTCTGATCTGCACCAGCAGTGGGTGGTCATTTCCCGTGCCCTGAAGGGCCTGCAGGGCAGAAAGAGAGTCAGACAGAATCAGAAAGTTCCTTTCTCTAGATCGATAAGCATGCCTGAGTGCCAGCAGAACCACCTGCAGTTCCGCACTAAATACAGATGAGTGGTCTGGGAGGCGGTGCTTAAATGGGCGTCTAGGATGGCGAGAGGACACTGCGGCCGCAGCCACTCTCCCATCCTCAGACTTTGACCCATCGGTATAGATGCGACAATAGCCAGGAAAAATTGAAAGCAGTTCATTGAGGCTCTGTTGGTATATGGCTGGTGGAGTAGAGTCTTTCTTGTGGGCAGTCAGGTCCAGCAAGATGTCAGGAACTGGTAAGAGCCAAGGTGGAGTGATGTGTTGCAGGGATTCCGAAACTCTGTCCAGGTCCAATCCGGCCACCTGCAGATGAGGTCGGACACGGAAAGAAAGTGGACGGACAGCTCCCGGATGGGTATCGTAAATCTCTGCAAACGATGGTTTAAAAACACAATCATAGGCAGGATTGTCTGGATGGGCCTTCAGTTTCAGAACGTAGCTGAGCATGAGTTCCGCCTGTTCAAGGACCTCGACGTTGGTGACATAGTCACTCCAGTGAATGCTGAGGATGGTACGCAGGCAGCGCTGGTGAAAGCGTTCGAGGAGTCGTAGTTGGCTGCGGTAGAGGGCCCAGGACTCGGAACCGTACAGCAGGGTGGTGAGGACGACAGCTCTGTACACGCTGATCTTGGTGCCTTTTTTCAGCTGTTGATTGTGCCACACCCGCTTGAATAGTCGCCCAAAAGCACCGTTCGCTTTTGCCAGCCTGTTGTCCAGCTCCTTGTCCAGCTTGGCGTCTGACGTGATGATGCAGCCGAGGTAGGTAAACTGGTGTACAGACTTCAGTTCGGACTCGCCGATGGTGATGTGGGGAGGGCGATGCTCTTCCTTGGGTGCTGGCTGATGAAGGACCTCTGTCTTTTTCAGACTGACCTCAAGTCCAAAGAGCTGGGCGGCATCTGCGAAGCAGGACGTAATGCGCTGCAAGGCTCTCTCTGTGTGTGCAACGAGGGCAGCGTCATCAGCAAAGAGCAGCTCACGAATCAGTTGGTCTAGGGTTTTCGTGTGGGCCTGCAGTCGCCTGAGGTTGAACAGGCTGCCATCGAGACGATACCTGATGTACACTGCGTGGTCATCGTCGAGGTCCACTGTGGCCTTCTTCAACATCATGCTGAAGAAGATGGTGAAGAGGGTCGGTGCCAGCACGCAGCCTTGCTTCACGCCGCTGCGAATGGGGAATGGTTCTGAGAGGTCACTGTTTAGTCTGACCTGGCCTTGCTGGTCCTCGTGGAGCTGGACGATCATGTTGAGGAACTTTGGGGGACAGCCTAGTCGCTCCAGGATCTGCCACATACCTTGCCTGCTCACAGTGTCAAACGCTTTTGTTAGGTCGACAAACGTTACGTACAGCCCTTTGTTCTGCTCGCGGCACTTCTCCTGAAGCTGTCTCAGCACAAAGACCATGTCGGTGGTACTCCTGTTGGCTCTAAAGCCACATTGGCCCTCTGGGAGGTGGTCTTCAGCGATGGCAGGTACCAACCGATTCAGGAGCAACCTTGCGAGAATTTTCCCGGCAATGGACAGCAGGGTAATTCCACGATAATTAGAGCAGGCAGACTTCTTTCCTTTGTTCTTGTACAGGGTGATGACTGCATCACGGAGATCCTTTGGTAGTGTTCCTTTTTCCCAGCAGCAGAGAAAGAGGTCGTGGAGCTTGTTGTGCAGTGCTGGGCCTCCATGTTTCCATATCTCTGGCGGGATTCCGTCAATGCCTGCTGCTTTGCCACTCTTGAGCTGGTGGATGGCTGTGAGGGTCTCTTCGGCGGTGGGCGGTTCGTCCAATTCAACCTTTAGTGGAAGGTGTGGGATTTGGAGGATGACTGTTTCTTGAACAGTGCGCTCAGCGCCGAAGAGGTCCTGAAAGTATTCCGACCAGCAGTTCAAGATGGAGGTATTATCTGTGAGGAGTGCCTGTCCATCAGCGCTTCGCAGGGGACTTTGTACCAGGTGCCTAGGGCCATACACTGCTTTCAGTGCTTCGTAGAAGCCCCTGTAGTCACCATTGTCAGCGCAGAGCTGGGTCCTCTGTGCGAGTCTGGACCACCACTCGTTCTGGAGTTCTCTAAGCTTGAGCTGGAGACTGCTGCAGATGAGGCGGAAGGCAGACTTCTTCACAGGGCAGGAAGGCTGGGCTAGGTGGGCCTGGTGGGCGGCTCTTTTATTTGCTAGAAGTTCCTGGATCTCTACGTCGTTTTCGTCAAACCAGTCTTTGTTCCTCTTTCTAGCAAAGCCCAAGACTTTCACAGAAGATTTTACAATAGCAGTTTTCAGTTGTTCCCAGAGTGTTTCAGGGGAGGAGTCTGCTGGATCAACTGTGTCTTTGAGCATGCGCTGTAAATCGGCCTGAAGGGCAGCTTTCTTGTCGTCACGCTGAAGGCTGGCAACATCAAGCTTTTTCTTGGGGGGGCCCCCTTTCTTGGGTTTCAGCTTGAGGCGGAGCCTGAGTTTGCAGCGAACAAGGCGGTGGTCAGTGTGGCACTCTAAGCTGGGCATCACTCTGGTGAGGAGGACGTCACTGCGGTCCCTCTGACGCACTAGGACATAGTCAATAAGGTGCCAGTGCTTGGAGCGAGGATGCATCCAGGTGGTCTTTCGACTGTCCTTTTGCTGGAAAGTAGTGTTGGTGATGACAAGTTGCTGCTCTGCACAGAGCTCCAACAGTAGGCGACCATTGTCATTGCAGTTCCCAACGCCATGCTTGCCGAGGACTCCTTTCCAGGCTTCAGAGTCTTGGCTCACTCTGGCGTTGAAGTCGCCAAGGATGATGACTTTGTCGTCTGCAGGGGTGCTCTGCAGGAGGTCAGAGTAGAACTTTTCTTTTTCTGCAGGCTCTGCCAGGAGGGTTGGGGAGTACACACTGAGAAGGGCGACGTGTTGCTAGTGTCTCAGTGGGAGGCGCATGGACATGATGTGGTCTGAGTGACCCGTTGGTAGGTTTTCCAACTTAGTCACAATGGGGGTCTTCACCATGAAGCCCACGCCTGAGAGCCGTCTTTCTGATGCAGGCCTGCCTGGCCAGTAGAGGGTGTAGCCAGCGCCAAGTTCTTGGAGGCTGCCTTCCTCCGGGAGGCGTACTTTGCTGAGCGCGGCGATGTCGATGTTTAACCTCCGCAATTCATAGGCAATGAGGGCGGAGCGACGCTCAGGGCGTCCGCTGTCTGCTGTGTCGAGCATGGTTCGGATGTTCCAGCATGCTACGTTGAGTCCAGTCGTGGTCGTCATGAGAGTGGATCCGTTGTTTTTTCTTGTTTTTTGACCGCATGAGAAGATGCCCGTTGACCGCGGCTAGCCAACTGGGGTTACGAGGGGATGAGCTTTGGTTAGGCCACCTTTTCTAGGCCCCTCTCCATGTGGAGCAAGCAGTGCTGTCCCTAGAGAAGGCTGCTTGGTCGTTCAGGGTGTGCCGAGTGACGTTGTCATCCCCAGGTCAACATCAGGCGACCAATATAGGAATAGGAATACTCGGAAGCCAACAGCGAGGTGAAAAAGAGTATCAGGGCAGACAAGAGGGCCTACACAGACAGCCTGGCAGCAGAGGCAGAAAGGCAGCAGGCAGCAGCAACATGAAACAGCTCTACGACATTACCAGAAGATTGTCGGGCAAGTATGGCCATACAGAAAGACCAGTAAAAGACAAAGAAGGCAAGCCTATTGCTGACAGAGCAGACCAACTCGACAGATGGGCCGAGTATTTTGAAGAGTTACTGAACAGACCCAGCCCACCCGACCCCCCAGACATCCAGCCAGCAGAGACGACCTACCCATCAGCTGTGACAGGCCCAGCCGGGAAGAGATCAGAAGAGCAATGGCATTTTTGAAGAATGGCAAAGCAGTAGGGCCAGATGGCATCCCAGCGGAGTCTCTGAAAGCAGACTTAGAGACAACAGTAGAGATGCTGTACCCACTGTTTGGAAAGATCTGGGAAGAGGAGGTGATGCCGGCTGACTGGAAGGAGGGGTACCTAACTCCCAAGAAAGGCGACCTCAGCAAGTGTTCCAACTACAGAGGAATCACCTTGCTGTCAGTACCAGGAAAGGTCTTCAACAGGATCATCCTGGAGAGAATGAAGAGCTCCGTTGACCCCCAGCTGAGAGACCAGCAAGCAGGATTCAGGAAAAACCGATCATGTACAGACCAGATCGCCACTCTCCGCATCATCGTGGAACAGTCTCTGGAGTGGAGCTCCCCGCTGTACGTCAATTTTGTGGATTACGAGAAAGCATTTGACAGCGTGGACCGAGAGACTCTGTGGAAACTCCTACGACACTACGGTGTACCCACAAAGCTCATCCGCCTGATCAAGAGCAGCTACAATGGCATGACATGTCGCGTGATCCACGAAGGGCAGTTCCCCAGGGAGCTCCAGGTCAGAACCGGTGTCAGGCAGGGGTGTCTGCTGTCTCTGTTCCTCTTCCTACTGGCCATAGACTGGGTCATGAAGAGGACCACAGAGCACAGACAAAGTGGAATACAGTGGACACTGTGGACACAGCTTGACGACCTCGATTTTGCAGACGACTTGGCTTTACTGTCCCACACTCATCAACAAATGCAGGACAAGACCATGAGGCTTGCTGACATCTCGTCCCAAGTGGGCCTCACCATCCACAAACAGAAAACAAAGACAATGAGGCTGAACGCAACCAGGAAAAACCAGTCTTGCTTGCTGGCACCCCGTTGGAGGAGGTGGAGTCCTTCACCTATCTCGGAAGCATCATAGACAAAAAAGGCGGCACTGATGCAGATGTCAGAGCACGAATCGGTAAAGCCAGAGAAGCCTTTCTCCAGTTGAAAAAAGTGTGGAGTTCCAGAGAGCTGTCACAACACACCAAAGTCCGGATTTTCAACTCCAACGTAAAAGCAGTTCTCCTATATGGAGCAGAGACTTGGAGATTGACAAAAAACACAGTCAACAGAGTACAGATCTGCATAAACAGTTGCCTTAGAAGAATTTTGAAAATCCGCTGGCCAGAGAAGATCAGCAACGTCAGACTCTGGGAGAGCACAGAGCAGATAACAGCAGAGAATGAAATTGGGCGAAGAAGATGGAGATGGAGATGGATTGGTCACAGTCTGAGAAAGCCAGCTTCCAGTATCACTAGGCAGGCATTGTCATGGAACCCCCAGGGAAAGAGGAAAAGAGGCAGGCCGAGAAACACCTGGTGTCGAGACCTCCAAGCAAACATCAAGAGACTGGGAACCAGCTGGAGTAAAATCGAAGGAGAAGCACAGGACAGGAGTAGCTGGAGGTCTCTCGTCGACGGCCTATACCCGGGGAGGGGTGACAGGCGTAAGTAACTCGGGAATGCCCTGGTAACGGCACTCCAGTGGTTGCCTCCCCTGTGGAGAGTAACACAGTAAGTTTTGGGGCTAAAATTGATATGCTAAGCGAAGCTTCCTAGTAGTAATGTCATCGGTAATGATTTTGAGAAAATAAAGCAAAGGAAGCTGGAATGCTTCAGATTCTACAAGCTGGCACCGTCTGATCGTGATAATCACTTAGAAGAAAGTTGCACTTTACACCGCTGTCTCCGTCGATAAGCGACAGTACCAGAAATGAGACCCCTGGGCCGTGTGTGGCATCGCTGCTGCGACGCAGTTTTCAGAGTTCATGGCTGGTGTGTATTTTCATGGCTAAAGCACGATGACACACGAATAACATGCGCAATATGCATGGAGGCAAACTCAAAAAGCAAGTCCAGAAATTTGAACTGAAATAAGTTTGTCAGTTTTTTAAGTCCCTTCTATTTATAGAAGGGACTTTTTAGGACAGGTCACGGTGGGGTGAATTAGCATGTCCATGATGTCAAAGGCAGGCAGGCCTAAACCTCTCACAATTGAAGCAACAAGATAAAAATTACGTCACGTCTAGTTACGCTAACCTCGCTGCTCAACGTACATTTGGCGTGAAGCGCCGTATGTGCGTATGTATGTATGTATGTATGTATGTGTCTGCGTATGTATGTAAACAAGAGAATCTCCGACATTTCTGTACACACAAGCTTGAAACTTGGCGAAATACTTTCTTAAAGGGATGGCTAAGAGAGCCTCCGAGCATACTCCGAGCATATTATAATTGAATGTCTCATTGAAGACATAAACAACCATTTATAGGAAGTCAGTTGACCCAGATTAGAGTCTGTAATTTTTGTTATATTTACTTACAATTTTGGATACAGCTGAAACTTTTCAGACGATGCAGGAAGAACAAGCGCTGCTGTGCTTTTTGGACAATGAGGCGAGTGTTTTCCTCCCACTTAAGGTTACATGACAGGGCAGTGCCAAGAAACTTAATGTTCTGGACTGTTTCAATGATTTCACTATAGATCACAAGAGGGGGAGGGGGAGGGGGAGGGGACTGTTTCTTTCTAAAGTCCACAATCATTTCTTTTGTTTTTCCAGTGTGCAGTTCAAGGTTGTTATTACACCAGCTAATTAGAATCTCAACCTGAGTACGGTAGGCGGATTCGTCTGAGTTTGTAATGCACCCCTCCACTCTGGTGTCATCTGCAGAGGTGCCAACCCCTGATTTTACGTGTCAGTATTAAATGAGCATTTTGTCAGTATTTTTCAAAAACTGTCAGTATTTTTGCATGACACGGTTTCGGTCATGGTATCTACAATAAAAAAAAATTACACTATTCATTAATAATGATGCATTAATTATAGAACTACGGAATAATTATCATAAGTACTTTGAAAATAAAAAAGCTAACTTACATTGTTGCTGATTTGCATGCCTTGACAAAATCCAACGGGAGATCAACATTGTAACATTCAGACTGCATGCTTGATTTGATAGTAACTACAGCATCCAATGTCTTGGTTCCACGAAAGTCTGTCTTTATTTTTCTCACAGATGAGAACACCCTTTCGCAAGCAGCATTTGACACTGGAATTAGCAGAATTCCAAGCATCACCTTTGCCAGAAATTTGAACCTTGGTGAACCAGTATGGTCAGTAATGGCTGCTATCTCAACCCACTGGTCTTCTGCCTTGCTCTTTTCCTTGACTGCAGCAGGAAGGGGCTTGCATGTGAGATAGTCATTGAACTCCATTTCCAAGTCATCAATGCTACAGTCAACTGGAAGGAGACAGGGAAAGCGTTTGACAAAGTACATGACAGAATCCCACTTTGCATTTTCCTGTAGAGAGATGTCAGCAACTTGAGCACAAGTCCACAACTTCACTTTTTGCTCCAGAAGTTCCAGCTTGGGACCAGTCTTACTCTTGTCACTGGGCTTGCCTTTGGAAACAGTGCTCATGTTGTCCACAATGTACTGGCAGGCTGTCAAGTAAAACAGTTCAACATCTTTGAAGAACTCCTCTTTCTCTTTGTCATTTACTCCAGCAGATAGATGATCACGAGCTTGAGAACCAATGCAAATGGATGTACTGTCTTTGATGTTGTACTTTTGCTCAAAGTGGATCTCCATAGAATGGCCATGCATGGCAGAGGGCTTGAGAAAACAGGTCTCCAGTCTTTTAAGAAGCCTTTCAATGTCCCGCTTCACAAAGTGAATCCTGCTGTTTTCTGACTGCAGTCGCTTGTTGGTTTCATCAAAGAAGTCCACCACATAGGCAAAGAATAGGACATACAGCTTGGGTGTTCTGCGACAAAAGAACTCTTTCAACTGTCGTAAGACAGAGCTGGCACCTGAAGTGTTTTTAACAGAGCACTCTTGTTGGAAGAACAATTTGAGGGGCTCCCACTGCTCAATGATTCTTTGTAGAGCTGCTCCCAAGTACAGCCACCTGGTAGGGACATGCTCCAGCAACTTGTGTTTGGGTGTACCACACTTCTCCTGCATGGCTTCAAACCGCTTGATTCTGTTTGTTGACTTGTCAAAGTACCAATGAAGTTGTCTTAAAGTGTCATCCATATCAAACTTCTGAGATTTCTTGACAGCAGTTTTAAAAGCAATATGGAGCAAGTGGCAGACACATCCACTGAGATGAACATTAGAGTTCCTTACATAAGAAATTACTCCAGAATGATGTCCAGTCATCACATTGGCGTTATCACTCACGACAGCAAGACAGTTATCCCATTTTATGTCTCTTTTTTTTCAATTCCTCATCCACAAGTAGGAAAATGTTTTCTCCTGTAGCAGGCCCATCACAAGATGGCATACTGAGCATCTGAGTTGTTGGTTCACCTTTTTCTCCCATTACATTCACAACAATTGGAAAATATTTTTCACTTCCTTCTTGCGACCCATCGGTTCCCAGTACAAAAGGGCCAGATTGCATTTTTAGCACAAAGGTCACTTTTACTGCTTTCTGCTAAGCAGTGGATAACATTTCTAACTTTCGTTCTCCCACATGCATATTTCGCAGCTATCTTCGAGTCCGGGAACATTGCTTGAAAAAGTTTGCCGCTATGATCTGCTGCACTTAGCGGAAGATTGTGTTCTATTAAAAAATGCACAAAGCGCAATTCTGCTCGTGAAACAGCGATATCTTCACACTATGGCTTTGCTTTATCATCACTGAAAAAGTTCGTAATAGTCGAAGAACTTTCTCTAGCAGCAGCTTTTGCTTTGTGAGCTTGTGAACTGCAATTTTTCTTGGTCTCCCACGTGTTTCTTCACACTTTTCCGCCATCATGTAGTTTGAAAAGAATCCCAAGATGCAATCTTTTAATCTCGCGATGAAAAATGAGGCGTGCGACGGGAATAAAATAGGCCTCGGTATTACTGCGCTCTCTCTCTCTCTCATTTCTCTTAGTCGGGTAAAGCGCACGCCACACACGCAAACTAACAGTCAGCACTATTTTTAGCACCGAATCTAGGACAAAGTAAAGAAGTACCCAACGGAGAAAGAAACACGCTTAGAAAAGACGGGTACAACACAATTTATTAATATTTCGGGTAAATACCCTTTGTCAAAATAGACAAACAAACAAACATAGAGATTAGCCGCTACTTATCTTCAATGGCAGAAGGAATGTGGCAACTGAAGGAGGTGACGTAAAATAAAAGAAAAGAAAAGGAAGAACAAAAGTGCGGAAAAAGTAAAAATGACGTCAACGAAAAATCGCGTAAGAGAGAGACTCGGAAAGAACCTGAACACGAGAGACAAGAGTGTGTGCAAGCACGTGCAGGAGCGAGCGAAAGAAAAGGCGTGTAGATGAGGCCAGAGAAAGAGAGAGAGAGAGAGAGAGAGAGAGAGAGAGAGAGAGAGAGAGAGAGAGAGAGAGAGAGAGAGAAAGAGAGAGAGAGAGAGAGAAAGAGAGAGAGAGAGAGAGAGCGAGACGGAGAGAGAGAAAGAGAGAGAGAACGAATGGGGAGTACCCTTGGGCACGAAGTAGGCTGAGTGTCTAATACACAAAGCCTGCTAAACACCAACCCGAAGGCAAACTTTATATCACCTTCAAGTTGAGGACTACCTCGGGGAAAAACGGGAGGACCCCGGGAAAAAAAACCCAGCATTTAGCACGGTACACAACAAGTAATAAGTCATGAAAACAAAGCAAAGAATCAAAATCAGTAAGAGAATATTGGTATAAGTGGAGAGTAGGTAGTTGTGAAACCGTCTTCAAGGGTAACTCAAAAAATAAGGGGGAGAGAGAGAGAGAGAGAGAGAGAGAGAGAGAGAGAGAGAGAGAGAGAGAGAGAGAGAGAGAGAGAGAGAGAGAGAGAGAGAGAGAGAGGGAGATGGGGGCGGGGGGGGGGGGGGGGAAGGGGGGAAGGAGTAAGAAAAAAAAAAAAAAAAAAAAAAAAGGGAGGGGGGGGGGGGGGGCGGAAGACAATCAGCCAGAGCCACCAACCCCACCCAACGGGCACCCACCAGCCCACAGAAAAACACACAGGTACGCAACAAGACGACCACATACATCCCCAAGGGATGCACACGATCGCCCCGCCCCAAAACCGCGTATCAAACCGTGAGCCGGAGACCCGGTGCCCGACAGGGAAGGGCAAGGGATCCAACTAAACGTTCGGCCAGCGCTGAGAAAGTCCCCAAGGGAAATGTACATATCAACCAAGCTACCAACGGAGGTTCAGAAAAGATAGCAGCAGATTCTTGACTGGATGACAAAAGACCCCAGTTAGAAAGAAGGATTTTACGCACCGGATTGGTGTGGGGATGGTAGATCATGGTTACGATAGGTCTGTCACTATCAGCGGTAGGTTTAGTCTGCAGTGTACTCGCGCGACTAAGTTTTTGAACCGTTTGGAGAGATCCTTGAACAACAGTATGTGGGTAGTGTCTGTCGATGAAAAATCCAGCCATTTCTTTGGATTGAACATCAAAATCTGATTCTTCGGAACATATTCTTTTTAGCCGAAGAAACTGGGAATAAGGGATGCTGTTTTTAGTTTTGGGGTTGTGAGAAGATCGGTAGTCGAGGTAGGAATGTGAGTCGGTAGGTTTGTAATGTATTGAAGTTTTCAACATTCCGCAGTCAATCCTGATGTTCATGTCCAGAAAGTCGACTGAAGTAGCTGATATAGTGTAAGTGAACTTGATGGATGGGTGGAAGTCCTGCACGAAGTGAATGAAGTCTAAAAGTGCAGCTTGGGTCATGTGAGTAGCTCCTAAACCGTCATCGATGTAGCGTTTATACATCTCAGGGACAGGCCCAGTGTATTGCTGAAGAATCTGTTGCTCAAGGAAACCCATGAAAAGGCAAGCATAGCTGGGTCCCATTTTTGTGCCCATCGCTACGCCACTGCACTGAGCAAAGGTGACGCCATCAAAGGTGAAACTGTTAAGAGAGAGAACCAATTCAGCCAGACGTAGAAGTGTATGAGTAGGAGGTTGTTTATGACTTCTTTGGTTGAGGAAGTATGCAAGTGCATTGAGGCCGTCATTGTGCGGTATAACAGTATATAGTGAAGTGACATCAAGGGAAAACAACAGTTCAGGTTTGAAAAGTTGTTTCTGGTTGACTTGGTCTATGATCTCTAGAGCATGGTTGGTGTCTTTAATGTAGGTAGGTAGAGACTGGACAAAGGGTTGGAAGATGATGTCCAGGTATTCGGAGATGTGTTCAGTGGGACAGCTGCAAGCTGACACTATGGGGCGGCCGGGATTGTTGAGTTTGTGAATTTTTGGGAGAAGGTAAAAGTTAGGTTGCTTAGGCCGCTTTTTTATGAGGAGATTAGCTGTGGAAGGAAGCTCTCCTTTAAGAATCATCTCTTTGACTGTCTTAGAGATGCGCTTTTGATCAGCTTGGAGGGAGCATTCGTCAAGGTGTTGGTAGTGTTCTGGGTTCTCTAACTGTCTGTAAGCCTCTTTGATGTACAGACCTCTGTCCCATACAACGACGGCGCCACCTTTATCGGCTGGTTTGATTACGATGTCGCTTCTGTTACGAAGATTGTTGAGAGCGTCCAGTTCAGATTTAGTGAGATTAGAGTGAGGAATGGGTTTGAATTTGAGTTGTCCAATGTCAGACATGGTCTTCTTAATGTAGCATTCGAGTTCAGGAAGTTTACCATGAGGTGGTTCTCTTCGGACAGGAGTGTCAAAATGATCAACGAAGATGTCACCAACCTTCTGAGTTCTCGGTCGATGGCCCAGGACAGCCATCCATCTAAGAGACCTATAGAATTTCTGCAGATCTCTGATGAGTTCGTATTTGTTTATAGTAGGCTGCCTTGGAATAAACTTTAAACCTCTGGAGAGGACAGCTCTTTCATCGTGTGTCAGAGTTAAATCTTCAGGAATGCACTGTACTAGATTTCTGTGAGGTGTAGCGGCTAATCTCTATGTTTGTTTGTTTGTCTATTTTGACAAAGGGTATTTACCCGAAATATTAATAAATTGTGTTGTACCCGTCTTTTCTAAGCGTGTTTCTTTCTCCGTTGGGTACTTCTTTGCATATTACACGCTTGGCAGTCACCTTTTTGGTCTGGATTGTTTAGGACAAAGTAAGGAAAGGCTCTAAGCGTGCAGTGGAAATATAGGCCTACACTGTATTGTTAGCGATGTGAAAATAACGGGCAATAAAAAAAAAATTGACAGTATTTTCCCTTTTGTTTTCTCCGTACTAATATACAAGCAAGCGGAAAACCGTATTTTTTAAACTTGACCGGAATTAAATACGGCGAAACCGGGTTAGTTGGCACCTCTGCATCTGCAAATTTCAGAACTTTAGTACTGGCATGGCATGAAGCACAGTCATAAGTAAACAGGGAGTAGAGCATGGGGGAGAGCACGCACCCCTGAGGCGTGCCCGTGGATAAAATGAGGGTGGATGACACATTTTTGCCAATTTTAACGACCTGTGGTCTCATCAACAGGAAATCGAGGGTCCAGAGGCACAATGCCTCTGGAACTCCGATTTGCTGGATCTTCTGGTACAGTTTGGATGGAATAATGGTGTTAAAAGCAGAACTGTAATCAACAAATAAAATTCTGGCATAGGTGTTTGGGATTTCAAGGTGTTGTAAAACATAATAATAATAATAATAATAATAAGCGCATTAAATAGGCGCTTTATCCCAATTGAAAATCGGCTCAAAACTCAAAGCGCCGCCGCAAACTGAACCCAACTAGCACGCTCACGTGAATCACGCGCGTTCACTCACACACTGTACACAAACACAGAACATTCACGTGGTGCTAAGGGCTTGAAGTTTTGGAAATTCAAATCGTTTGTATTTGAAACTTTGATTAAGTGGGCTGAAACTGATACCCAAAGTCGTGGGGGAGGAAGAGCCGGAGTACCCGGAGAAAGAACCCCCGACGGTCTGCCCGGATTAACGGTGACACTAGAGGAGAAAAATCCGACGCCGGAACCCGTAATCGAACCTCGCACCTTTAGCATTGGTGGCAGGCGCCTTAACCACTGCGCCACGGACCGCCCCAAAACAACCAAGTGATGCTGCATCCTCCACGGAACGATTTTTGCGATACGCGAATTGAAAACTATCCAGCAGAGGATCGGTAAGTGTTCTCAGAAACCGGAAGACCAGGCGCTCGAGCGTCTTCATGACAACCGAGGTCAGAGCGACCGGTCTATAGTCGTTTAGAGAGGACACTTTGGATTTTTTCGGAACAGGAATGATGATGGACCTTTTGAAACCCTGAGGAACAATGCACTGAGAGAGAGAGACATGTTGAAAATGTCAGTAAAGATGCCCGAGAGCTGGTCCGCACAGTTTCTGAGTAAGCGTGGAGAAATGTTATCTGGACCGGCAGCTTTCCTGCTGTCTAGACGCTGAAACATGCACCTGACATCGACGTCTAGAACAATGAAAGGTGGGTTCTCAGTATGACTCCTCACCACAGAAGGAGATGGGGTCGTATTCTTTTTATCAAAACGACTATAAAAGTCATTCAGAGTGTCTGGGAGAGACGCATCTGTAACATCATGGTCAATCCATCTCCTGCTGTAGTGTGTTGGGGCTAAATGGGTTAATGCATGTATATATGTGTCCTCCCACAGAGATGGCTATAGCTGCAATGCCTTCATCATATCTTCACACACAGGCTATTCTGGCACTCCCCTTCAACTATAATGGTCAATCAAACTACCATGCTAGTGTTAACTCGTTCACTGCTGACTGCGGGGGCTCACGAGGATCTGTGCCTCTTGCTGAAACCACTTTGTATCCATGTTCCTATGATGACTGGGGTTATTTAGCGCCGACAGTGAATAGGTTAAGGAGGAATGCGTCAACAAAATCAGCTATTAAACAATGAGTGCTACCTTTGGCAGGTCAATGAGTGGTTCATGGGAGAAGTCCAGCAGTCGTTTTTTGTAGGGCGACTTGGGTTTGTTACAGATGCTCTCAGCCCTCAGATACAAAGCTAAGCGATGCCCCGTGCGCACTGCAGGGTCTGCCAAACCATCTTGGATTGCTTGCAGCGCCTGACAAAAGAAGACAAAATTAAAATACATGACAGCCCAAAGGTATTGCCTGCTTAAATTGGTGCCTGTCCAGGCTGATCTGCGGCTGCTACTGGAAGGTAATGAGTTGCAAACTGTGTTCTCAACCTGAACTACACAACCAAGCAATCACACATTATGCCTAATTCAAGGGTAGTGCCAGATTAGTACATTTGTCAACTTTGAACAAATTTACAAATAAAAAAAATGAATTTTTTTTCTAAAATGTATTTTTTTGAAAAATACTTACCGATGGCATTACTATCTGGAATACACTCTATTGCCTATAGATTTCAGCCAAAAGTTGTGTATACCACACAACTGGGGAGGAGACACCAGGGATCCACGCACAGGGGCCCCGGGTGGCCTCCCCTTACTACCCTATCCCGGCATTCACAGGGCGACCCTGTCAGTTTCACACTTAGCCAAAAGAGGCAAGCGGGGCAGGTGGGAGGGCAGTCCGAGTAATGCCATCGGTAAGTATTTTTCAAAAAAATACATTTTAGAAAAAAAATTCATTTGTTTTTTCAAAATACATTACCGATGACATTACTATCTGGAAGAATGATAAACAGGCGGAGGGTGCCGTTCCTATAACCGTAAACCTAACCACTCCGCCGGTCCCAGAGAGAGAGAACTCCTGACGATTTCAGCTATGACGTACCTAAGACACCAGCGGCCCTCGGAGGGAGTGCTGGGCCGCGGAGATGTCGCCCACCCGTGCCAGGGAGTCACGTTGGCTGGATAGGTCTCTTAGGTAGAAGTGTGCGAATGGGGATTCTGAGCGCCAGCCGCCCGCTGTAACAATATCCTTGACCGAGCAGTTGCGGTCCAGAGCTAGACTGGTGGCTACTGCTCTCACTTCATGCGCCCGGATTTGGAAAAGTCTATCGCCGTCTGGGGAGAGGTCCTGGTAGGCCGACCTAATCACCCACCGCAGCCAGGACGACACGGTCTGGGCCGAGATGTCGTGTCTGCCAGAGGACAGTGGGAGGAAGAGGCGCGAGCGCCCCCGGCGTCGCGGCTTAGAGCGGTGCAGGTAAATCCTCAGCGCCCGCACCGGGTCCTGTTGACGCGATCCAGGGGAAAGGTCCGTTCCACGGAGAGGCCGTACAGTCAGCGTCTGAGGGGCCGCCGCGGGGCGGCGGTTCTTGGCCAGAAAGGATGGATCGGGGAGAAGCTGTGCAGAGCCGTCTGAACGAAACTGCAAACAGGCTGGGAGTATCGAGAGCGCGTGAAGCTCGCTTACTCGGGACGCAGTGGCGAGAGCCAGAAGGAAACATGTTTTCCGGGTCAAATCTGAGAACCGAGCCAAGGGGAGAGGTTCAAACCGGTCCGTATTCAGCCACGTCAGTACCCAGGCGAGATCCCACCGAGGTACTAGGGAACGGGAAACTGGACGTCGGAGCTCAAAGTGTGCCAGCAAGTCCGACAGATCCTTGCAAACGCCTGGGTCCGGAAGACTCAGGTGGCGGTAAGTGTCCGCGATCATAGCACGGTAGCCCTTGATGGTAACTGGGGCTAAGCCTTGTTCTTCGAAAAGCCGCAGGAAGAACTCCGCCAGTTGGTGGGTGGCTAGATTTGTGGGAGGGAGACAATGGGAGGCGCACCAGGTCCGACAGACCCTCCACTTGCCTTCGTACACCTTCTGTGTAGAGAGTCTGCGGGCTGCTGCAATTGCCGCCACTGCTGCATCCGAGAAACCTCTAGCGGCGAGGGCTTGCCGGACAACCTCCAGGCGTGTAAGAGGAGTTGCTCCGGGCACGGATGGAAAAGATGCTGGCGGGGCTGCTTGAGCATCGTGGGCGGGGTAGGAAGCTCCAGGGGCGGGTCCGTCACTAGCACGAGTAAGTCCGTGGTCCAGCTCTTGGTCCAGTTGAAGGGGGCCACCAGGAAAAGGACTGCCGAGCATCCCAGAAGCTTCCGCAGCACCTTCGGAACGAGGACTGACGGGGGGTAGGCGTAAGCTATCAGGCCGTCCCAAGAGATGGAGAGCGCATCCACCGCCCAGGCGAGCGGGTCCGGGACTGGAGAGACGTAAACCGGGAGCTGGTTGTTCCATCTGGTGGCAAACAAATCCACTAGCGGCATTTCCCAATGGGAGCAGATCAGGCGAAAGATATCTGGGCGTAGGGACCACTCCGTGTGGAGCAACTGTCCGCGGTGGGACAGGGTGTCCGCGATCACGTTCAGGCGGCCAGGGATGTGGCGGGCTTGTAGCGTAATGCACCGATCCCTGCACCAGAGGAGAAGGTGGTACAGGAGAATGCACAGGGAGGGCGAGTGCGTGCCCCCCTGATTCTGTATATAAGCCACCACCGTCGAGTTGTCGGAGAGAACGAGAACTTCCTGGTTGGTCAAGGTCTCCTGCCAGAAGCTGAGGGCCAACCAAACTGCCTTCATCTCCAGCCAGTTGATGTGTTTCCCCAACAGCTCCCGAGGCCGAGACAAAATCCGGTAACAGATGCGCGCCCCAGCCGGCCTGGCTCGCATCGGTGCAGAGAGACCACCGGGGCGGAGGGGAGTGAAGGGGCACGCCTGTAGCCAGCCAAGCAAGGTCCGCCCACCTCTCGAGGTGAGGACGAACCAGAGGAGTAACTGGTACGAGATCCGAAAGAGAGCCCGACGAGGGACGCCAGTGAAGGAGGAGATGTAGCTGCAAAGGGCGAGCATAAAGCCTGCCCAAGAGAAGCAGGTCCGCAGCCGCGCTGAGGAGGCCCAGGAGTTGAAGCCAGACCCTGGTGGAGAAGGAGGCTCCTACCTCCATCGAAAGCGCTAGATCGACGATCTTCTGCCGCCGGGCCAGAGGCAGGCGGACATGGCTGAGGTCGGTCAGGAATTCCATCCCCAGATGTAGAAACCGTCGAGAGGGGGAAAGATCCGATTTCCCCAGATTGAGTAGAAAACCAAGACGACGCAGAAGGCCGAGGCGACCAGGTTGCGCAGCAGTAGGTCGTCCAAGTAATTGGAGGACAGGCTCAGGGAACGTTGGCGGAAGTAGGCCATCACCGCGTCGAGAAGTCTCGTAAATACCCAAGGACTGATGTTGAGGCCGAATGGGAGGGCGCAGAACTGGTAGACGATCCTACCAAAGGCAAACCGAAGGTACCGGCGAGACGACGGATGAATCGGGACGTGAAGATAGGCATCTGACAGATCGAGGCTGATCGCGAAGTCCATCGGTCAGACGGCCGCTTGGAGTATCCTGGCCGTCTCCATCCTGAAACGAGGGGCCAAAATGAACTTGTTTAGCGCTGACAAGTCGATAACTGGACGCCACTTGCCTCCTGGTTTGGGAACTAGAAAGAGGCGGCTGTAGAATGCTGGTGAGTCCTGTCACGAAACCACCTCTGTCGCCGCTTTGTCGAGAAGGGCCGCAACTTCCCCGCGCAGAGTGTCTGCCTGTAGGCCGTCGAGCGGATCCTGGGTCCAGAAGGGGGACCTGCGAAGAGGCGGAGGGGAACGGAACGAAAGTTGTAGGCCTGAAGTAGCCGTGGAAAGGATCCAGGGGTCGTCTGGGAACAGCGATCTCCAATGGTCGCTGAAGAGGGACAGCCGCCCGCCGACTGGAGACCCGAGAACTGTCGACGGGGGCGGGGGAGGGGGCAAGTCAGCGAACCCGACCGCGCCCCGATTACGGGCGCCGCGGGGCCAAGATGGACGAGGGGCGGGGAAGGGCTGAGAGGCCTGAAGCGGACGAGCCCTACCTCGCGACGATCCGACTGGAAGCACAGAGGGTCTGGAAGACCGCCGGGCACGACCCCCGGCTGGGCAGGGGGCGCGAAAGCGGGTCGAGGCTGGGGTGGATGCCGGGTTGGGCCACAGGTCCTTGGAAGCGCGTCCTTTACTGTCTGCCACATGTCGCCGAACAGCTGAGAACCACCTAAGGGGGCCTGACGAAGCTGGGTCTTCACTGACTTGGGAAGATCCGAGCAGAGACGCAGAAGGGTATCCTGCCGCCAAAGGTCGCAATTGGCAGCCGCTGCCATGGCGTTGGTGGAGGAATGGCAGGCGGCCCGGTTGGCCACTACCAGGATGGACTGCACATCACGGAGCGGGGACGAAACCTCCAGGTCCCAAGTATCCTGCAGTCACTGCAAGACTGCCTGGGTAGCCAATTCCAAGAAGCCAGAACACGCCAGCGAATTCCACACTAAGGAAGCGGATCCTGTCGAGAGGCCGAGGCCAAGTGTTCTGGACAATTCTGCGGCCGCCCGCCTGGACTAAGGCCGCCGTATCCACCGCTGGAAGAGGGACGGCGAAGGCTTGGGAGTGTCCCGCGTACCAAGCCTGGTGGAAGCTCAAGTTGATCCCCGCAGGCCACCGTGAGTCGGAGAAAAACCCCGTGTCGCCAAAGGCGTCGTAACGTAACTGGGCGGAGAACGCATCGGTGAGGTCCCGGAAGCCAGCTGGCTGTGGGAGGGACTTGCGGTGCTTGACTTGCCTCTGCGTGTCGACCATGGCAGAAGCCTGTCTCTTCAGCGGGGGTGAAGGCGGACAGAAGTCGGGCGTGAGGAACTTTACAATAAGCCAGGAGGCCTCTCCCAAGGCGAGCCGAGCGAAGGGCCGATGACGTCCGAAGAGGAGGAGGCCGATGAGACAGCGGACAGGCGGGAAGGAGATCCAGCCGCCGAGTCCTGCCAGAAGATAGTCGAGGCCGAATCCGTAGGATGAAGGCTGAGGACATCCGGTTCCAAAAAACTAGACCGACCCTCCCGCGAAGGGGATGAAAGGGGCGACGCACCGCCGCGCGAGAGGTAGACGGAGCCGCCAGCGACGCACGCAGAGGAGCGCCGCGGCGATGGAGGGACCGTGGAAGACGGACGGTCAACCGCGAAGCTATGTTCCGCACGCGGATGCCGGAGAACGTTCTCCGAACGCAATCGGACTAGAGACAAAGCGGTCTGGTCACCCCCGGGCCCGCCTGGAGAAAACGGGGGGGGGGGGGGGGGTGGGGGGGGGGGGCGTAATGAGTCTCGCCTAGCCCGCTCAGGAAAGGCGGAGCGGGAAAGGGACAAAAACCGGGCACGCGGCCCCCCGTCCGAGGCCTCGGAGCGTGGGGGACGCGCGACGATGTCACACCGGGCCCGCCTGGTCGATACGGGGCGGGGGGAGGGGGGGACAGTCTAGGGTCACGCCAAGCCCGCTCAGGAAAAGCGAAGCGGGAAGGGGACGATCTATCAACCTGCGGCCCCAGCTCAGATGCTTCGGAGCGAGGGGGACGCGTGTCCGAGTCACACCGGGCCCGCCTGGTTGATACGGGGCGGGGGGGGGGGGGGACAGATTAAGGTCACGCCAAGCCCGCTCAGGCGAAGCGAAGCGGAGAGGGGAAATTTTTGAGCACGCGATCCCCGCTCAGACGCTTCGGAGCGTGGGGGGCGAGTGTCAACGTCGCACCGGGCACGCCCAGACGAGACGGGGCGGGGGACGAAAGCGAAGCTGGCTGAGCCCGCTCGGAAACAACGGAACGGGGAGGCAGCACTTCTAAGGGTCTCAAGTCACGTTCCGACACCTCGGAGCTTGAGAGAGAACCTCTCTTATCACGTTTTCTCTCTTTCTTATGTTTGCGTTCACTCATCCGCACCCGCTCCGGGGACCTAGAGCAGGGGGTGGCTGACGAACGCTCAGCTCGCCTAGACCGCTCGCCCGAAGCAGAGCGGGGGGTGAGCAAACTTATGGGGCTCAAGCCACGCGCTGACGAAGCAGAGCGTGGGGAGCGCGACTCCGAAACTCGCCTACCCTGCTCTGAAGACTTGGAGAGGGGAGGGAGAACCTGCGAGGTAATGGTACAAGAAGGGGACTTACCTGTGGGCCGGACAGCCCGAACGACGGAGCGGAGCGGAGCGGAGCCTGAGGCGCCGAGGTAGTGACGTCCACCTGTGTAGGATCCCGGGGAGACTGAAGCGGCCGAGAGGGCCGGACGCGTCTGTAAAAGTCCCACATGCGCGACCACCGGTCTTCCATCCACTCGGCGCAAACGTCACACGTCCTGTCTGAAGAACAGCCAGAACATGGCAAGCAAGCGTCATGGGCATCGTCTGGCCACTGGGAGTCCCCGCACAGGAGGCAAGACTTCAACACAGAAGTAGCCATGCGACCGTAGGCTAACATACGCAGGTGAAAAACAGTCAAGTCACACACTCACTACAAGGCACAAAGTCACGTGAGGAGTCTAACCCCAAGGCCACAGCCAAGGGCGAAGCTCACTAAAGGCAGAGCCGGTCCAAACCGGCCGGCGCTCAGTTTACACACTGTAGCCAACAACTACGAAAAAGAGCAGCCACGAAGTTAGCAGTGATTAGGTTGAGTTTTGCAGTCAATAAGTCATATGACCGGAGGAACATAAAATCAATAGGTCATTTTGAAAATCCATAAGTCAAAAAATATATATATTTTTTCGGCATTTTCGATGTCAAACTTGTCAACACATCTTGGTAACTTGGCCCGCAGACTCACTGTTTACGTTTTCGCGGTGCTTGCCTGCCATTTGGTTACAGTCATGGCTGTTTTCAGTTACACTCAATTTGAGAAACATGAGCATGAATGGAACCAGTCAGAGGCGTAGATTTTCATGAACCTGCGGGCAGAGGCGACTCATGAGGATCTGTGCCTCTTGCAGATGTGGATTATAATCGTTACTTAGTCCGCATCTACTTCCTCAGTTTGAGTAACACTATCAGATAAAATCTCGAGCAATATGCATAGATTCTCATAACGACCCTTAGGTGGTGAGGACTTTTGAACGTCTATGCCTCTTGCACTGGTTACATTCATCACTCAGCCAACTATAGGTGTTATACTTGGTGTATAAAATACCAAACGCAAGTATATTTGGCAATTTCGGATTTTTATTTTGTTTTTGCTATTTTACAATCTAATGTAATCAGGTTTGCGTTTCAACGACTTCCATTACATATAATATGCTTTTTTTCAGTAAACATGTGTGCAAGCACTGAATTACTGTGCTACAGTGAAGAGCACAATGGTTCTCAGCAACAAGAGCCAGTTTTCTGGCAGTATTGATTCAGGCTTTAGTATCCAGGACACCAACCACAACACATTTTTGTCAAATTGTCATAGACAGACACCCCCACCCTCCGCCCTCTCCTAGAAAACAACAAAGCAAGAACAGATTGTGGTTGTCATAGTCCATAAGCTAGCAGAGTTTACCGTGCACCCCCTCCCCCCCCCCCCCCCCAGTACTCAATAAGATGGGTTTCAAAGTGTACCTTAGTATGTCCTGAGATGTTTAAGCCATGTTCCCTGAAAATCCTTAGGAACACACCAGAGATATAGCCGATGGCGCAAGGGTACCCCATTCATGCTCTTCGTGGATGCTAACATGAGGTTGAGAAACATTTTCCTGCTGCCGACCTCTTGACCGCTCATTCATTGGCAGCCAGAACAATATAAGATTTAAAGATGGCCATTAAGTAATTGAACGTTGCAAAAAAGAAGGCAAAAAATGGAGGTGGAAGTGATGATCTCTTGGTGGACATGTGGAAACTAAGTATTTTGATAACATTGTTAGGCTGTTAGGAACCATGAAACTTATTATGCATATTCATATTTACACATTTCTAGATAAAATTAATGGAAAAGAAAAGGGGATACCTTACTAGACCCGCCTTATGCTAGGTAAATATCACCTAAAAGACCAGCCACTTAAAAATAGTTACAATTAAATTGAAGGGTCACATTGAAATTAATGAAATGATCACAAATTGTTATGCTCATTATGCATAATTTGTTATGAAAACTGGCACCAAAAATATTTAAACAGAGGAGTATGACATAAGCAATTGTTATGGTCATTTTGCGTTCTTTTGTGTACTGGTAAAATGGGGATAGGGCAGCAGATTTAGCCATTGGGCCCCTAAATGCATCACAGCATCATAAAATCAGGTTGGGAGTAACTGTGGTACTCTATCCTAACCAATAAAACCTAAAAAAGACCTATCAGTTGTATAAAGAATTTTTGCGGGCATCAGAAACAACGTATGTTCCCCAATTCAGCAATTTTAAATGGGAAAAGGCTATCATTCACCATGAATTTACTGTAAAGGATGCCGACTTTCCTTATTTTCTTGCACTTTACGCTCACATTAATGAAACTTAATAGGTAAGGAGAGATCAAAATGAAATGGAATAAATTTAGTAATTTTTTCTAATTAATTTTGTTTATTTTTACAACTTTGGGGTAGGAATACAAAATCAACCACTGTCGCACTCACAGTGATAATAGAATCACCTAGTTAAGTTTATAATAATTGTGACATCCTGTTTTAATGATGTAAGCCTGAAAATAGACTGCCAGTGCTAAAAAATATGTCTGAAGGCATCTGATACATTATTTTTGTCTTTTTTTTTGCGGAAATGGCCGTTTACTGGGTGCACACATACCTTCACTGTGAGCCAGAGATTCAGTATTTTTTCATTCTGTTTTTTTTTTTGCAGAGGACGCAGAAGGTGTGCCTTAACATAATAGTGTCTGATTTGGGCTTTCGAATGAACTCTGATTTATTTAGAGGAAAATGTTTCTCAACCTCATTTTAGCAACCGCAAAGAGCGTGAATGGGGGTACCCTTGCGCCATCGGCTATATCTCTGGTGTGTTCCTATAGATTTTTGGGGGAACATGGCTTAAACATCTCGGGATGACATACTAAGGTACACTTTGAAACCCATCTTATTGAGTACTGGGCGGGGGGGGGGGGGGGGGGGGGGTGCACGGTAGATCCTGCTAGCTTATGGACTATCAGTGTACAACTAATTACATGATGTGGACTTCAACTACAAGACGCGAACAAAGCAAGATTGAATTACTGATTGTGTAACCATGAAATAAGAACAAAGGTTATATGTGTGAGCACGAGAGACCACGGTACATCAATTGCAACATCTTACATTACAACATTTGGACATCATGTAAAAATACGCATATCTGTGCAAAAATTACGAACCAGCAGCACTGACAACAGTTAAGCCATTTCCTTTGCTTCTAGGCGTCTATTATGAATACGTGAACTGCGTGAAAAACAAAACCTGGCTACAGACATCTAGACCCAGTCCGCTGCCGCACCCTCATACCGACTCCGAGGATCAAAATCAGCGTCAATGAGACCAACAAAGGAGACTTTAGACTAGAGTTAATGCAGCCGTTGGGACTGATGAAGATGTTTGCCTCTTACAGGCGGAAGGCCAATGCTTGCAGTATTGTTTACATTTGCTCGAGACAGGGGGCAAGTGTCACCCATCACTGTTGGCAGCTGGCCTCCCGCCTCCCTAATCTAGGATGCACTCTGTTCATTGAGGACTGCGGGTCTCAGTGATTATTTAAAAAATGAGTAAGTCATATGACCGGCTCACTGACAGAGCAATGCGTCATTTCAAATTTGTATGCGTCAATGACCGATGACCGATGAGCATCCTATTCGCTGAGTTAGTGAGTCCAAGGCTTATCAAAAAACTCCAAAGCCAAAGGCCAAAACTCAAAATATTCACTGAAGAAAAACCGTCCGAACGGAGCAAGGCAAAAACTCGACCGTCCACGGTCGAGCTATGAGTGAAACTGACAGGGTCGCCCTGTGAATGCCGGGATAGGGTAGTAAGGGGAGGCCACCTGGGGCCCCTGTGCGTGGATCCCCGGTGTCTCCTCCCCAGTTGTGTGGTACACACAACTTTTGGCTGAAATCTATAGGCAATAGAGTGTATTCCAGATAGTAATGCCATCGGTAATGTATTTTGAAAAAACAAAAAGGACTGTGATCTACTTATTTAACCTTTAGCACTCTGCTTTCCGCTGGCAGTTCTTTTCCCTGCAACTGCATTCTTTTTGAGTGGGCTAAACCCAACGCTACCCTACTTACTTCAAAAGCCTACAACTTTTTCATTTTTCTATGTATGGTTGTGGAATTTGGCATGTACGTAAATAAATGAATCAAGATTATGTCACAATTCTTAAAACTGTGTTATCTGTGTTATTATCCTAAAAAAAAAAAAAAAAAAAAAAAAAAAAAAAAATAATCAATGCTTACTACGCACTGTTTCCGCGTTCACCAGCACTCGATTCAGAATCGCTCCTCTGCCCATCACCACCATCTCCCACCCACCCCCCTCGATCTCAAGTCTTCTGGCAAAAAGCCAAGAAAGTCTTCATCATCGGAATCTGACTCCATAAAAGTATTCCTTGATGAATGCTTCTAACTCCTCATCGGTCAACTTTTGTCAAAATGAAGCCGTCAGAACAAACTCTCGCTTAGAAAATTTGAATCGCTCAAACGCACTCGAAGTTAGCAAGATGGCCGATATAAAACGGAAGCAAGCCTCATTTACAATCACCCACAATCCTTTGCAAAGGCTTCATAGCAACCTAGTGTGTTTACCATAGCCGATTTCGAACAGACCACGTGGTGGCGACATATGTCGCCATCCGATAATGAAGCAAGATGGCGGCTGGCGACAAATGTCGCCACCAGCATGCTAAAGGTTAACAAGAAGGGCAAAGCCATTATGGCTCACATGTATGACCAATTTATATAATTATGTGTGACCTTTGTGACAAGGGCTGGCTTCTGCAGCAGCAAAATTCATGTATTCTGAAAATGTAAGAATGTAAGCATTTTTCACACATCTGTCAACCTCCCGTGACCCTTGACCTTTGTGATGAGTTGACTAAATTAGTATGCATAGGAAGGTCGTATCATCAGCCATCTTTGTACCAAATTTGGTTGAAAAATTTGCAAAAATGTTGGTAATAAAACTAATACCTACAATTTTATCAAAAATTGACATTTTACACACATTTGCCAGCCTCTTGCGACCCTTGACCTTTCCGATGGGTCATCCAAATTAGTATACATAGATAGGTCTTACCATCATGTATCTCTGTACCAAATTTGGGTTTGAAGTTGTGAATAGTATTTGAGAAAAAACATCTTTTGTCAAAATGTGGCTATTTCGGACCTATTTCCTGAGCCCTTGTGACCCTTGACCTCTCCAAGGGGTCATTTAAATTAGTATGTATAGATACGTCTTACCATCAGGTATCTCTGTAGCAAGTTTGGGTTTGAAGTTGTGAACAGTATTTGAGAAAAATGTATTTTTCTTTAAAATGAATTTTTTTGAAAAATACTTACCGATGGTATTACTATATGGAAATAGTTCTTAGCTAGTCTAATTTTAGCCCAAAATTTGTTTTGTACGATTATGGTCGTGATGGCAGGAGTGGGGCGCCATAGACTGGGCGGAAGCCCAGTTAGCCTCCCTTCCGGTTCAACCACGCATGCTCCGCGCTTCCCACTTCAGTCAGTTTCTTAGCAGACCAGCGGCAAGTGGGGCAGGTGGGAGGGACCTCTGAGTAATACCATCGGTAAGTATTTTTCAAAAAAATTCATTTTAAAGAAAAATACATTTGTTTTCTCAAAACACATTACCGATGGTATTACTATATGGAAGAATCTCAAAGAGGAGGCGGGTGCCGCTATAACGCCCCTACCCCTGCCATCGCACTGCTCTAGTGGCCCTCCCCCAAGCAACCTCCCTCTAATTTTAGCAAAGATATTTACGGCGCCTAAGGCGCCTGGAGGGAGTGTTGCGCCGCCACGATGTCTCCCACCAGCGAAAGGTTCTGCCGCTGGCTGGAGAGGTCTCTCAGGTAGAAGCGCGCGAAGGTGGTCTCCGCTCGCCAGCCCACAGCCGCCACAATGTCTCTGACAGCACAGTTGCGGTTAAACGCTAGGCTTGCAGCCATGGCTCTGATCTCGTGCGCCCTGATGTGCAAGCGTTTGGCTGTGTGAGGAGCCAGGTCCTGGTAGGCTGACCGTATCACCCACCAAAGCCAGGAGGATATCGTCTGGGCTGAGATGTCATTTCTACCTGGGGACAGAGGAAGGAAAAGGCACGCAGGTACACACGTAAGGCTCGCACCGGGTCTTGTTGTCTGGACTCACGGGTGGAACCTGGGTCTCTTAATGGTTGAATCGTAACCAGTTGAGGGGCAGCCAAAGGAGATCTGGTCTTGGCTAGGAAGGCCGGGTCAGGCAGCAGCTGAACTGAACCGTCCGCTCTGAACTGCAGACAGTCGGGGCGTGCCGAAAGGGTGTGCAGCTCGCTGACCCTGGAGGCAGAGGTGAGGGCCAAGAGGAAGCAAGTCTTCCACGTCACATCTGGTAGTGTTGCCGACTGGATGGGCACGAAGCGAGGCGAACTGAGCCAAGTAAGCACCCAAGGCAGGTCCCATCTAGGCACCAAGGAACGCAGAGTGGGACGTTGTAGACCGAAATGGTCCATCAGGTTGGCAAGGTCTTTGCAGGCACCGGGGTCGGGCCGTCCCAGATGTCTGTACGTGTCTGCAATCAGTTTCAGGTAACCTCGAATGGTGATGGGCGCTAGGTGCTGATCGGAGAACAGCCAGAGGAAGAACTTCGCCAGCTGAGGAATTGTCAATTCGGTGGGGGAGAGGCGTCTGTCGTCACACCAAAAGCAGAGGACCCTCCACTTGCCTTCGTAAACTCGTCTGGTCGAGGTTCTGCGAGCTGAAGCGATCGCGTCCATTGCCGCATGCGAGAAGCCTCTAGCAGAGAGGGCTTGCCTGACAACCTCCAGGCGTGAAGGAGGAGATGCTCTGGACACGGGTGGTAAACCGCACAACGTGGTTGCTTGCGCATTGTGCTTGGGGTGGGGAGCGTCAGCGGGGGGGCCGTTGCGAGGTTCAGGAGGTCGGTGGTCCACGACCTGGTCCAGCAGAACGGCGCCACCAGGAACAGTATCGTGTTGCACCCTCTGAGCTTGAGTAGAACCTTGGGGACTAGCACCGTCGGCGGGTAGGCATAGGCGACCAGACTGTCCCAGGGGATGGAGAGAGCGTCCACTGCCCAGGCCAGGGGATCTGGAATTGGAGAGACGAAAAGAGGGAGCTTCCGATTCCATCTCGTGGCAAAGAGGTCGACCATGGGTGCCTCCCAGGCTGTGCCGATCATCCGGAAGATGTCCGGCCGCAGCGACCACTCGGTATGCAGAAGCTGACCGAGTCGGGAGAGGGAGTCGGCTAGGACATTCAGGTGACCCGGAATGTGACGCGCGCGAAGAGTGATGTCCCGGTCCTCGCACCACCAAAGAACCTGGTAGAGGAGGATGCAGAGGGAGGGAGAACGGGTCCCGCCTTGTTTCTGGATGTAGGCAACGACCGTGGAGTTGTCTGACAAACTAGAAGCTCCTGATGTCGGAGGCGATGTTCCCACACAAGGAGGGCTTGCCAGACCGCCTTCAGTTCCAACCAGTTGATGTGTCGGGGCAGCGACTCCCGGGGCCACAGGCCGGAGGTAGTCTCGAACGACGGCAGTAGGTGAGCTCCCCAACCAGAGAGGCTCGCGTCGACGCACAGGGAGAGGGTGGGGGGCGGCGAGAACAGCGGCACTCCCGTCGCAAGCCAGGTGAGGACGGATCAAGGCTGTGACCTGAACCAGAGCGTCTAGGTCGGCCGTCGACAGACGCCAGTGCAGGAGGAGGTGCAGTTGCAGAGTACGGGAGTAGAAATGTCCCAAGTGAAGCAGATCTGCCGCTGCGTTCATCAGTCCCAGAAGCTGCAGCCACTGCCTGGCCGGGAGCGTCGTCATCTGAGAAACCTGCCGCGCTAAATTCGGCAACTTCTGGATGCGTTTCTCTGGGAGCCTGACGATGTTGAGGTCGGTGCGGAACTCCATACCCAGGTGCACGAAGTGGCGCGCTGGCACGAGGTCGGACTTGTCGAAGTTGACCAAGAAGCCCAGAACTTCAAGGAGGCGGAGAAGGGCATCCCGGTCCTCCACCAGGGTGGACTCGGACTGGTTCCTCAAGAGCAGGTCGTCTAAGTAGTTCGAGGTGGGACTCATGGACGTACGACGGGCTCTGGCTACCACAGCATCCATAATCCGATTAAACACCCAAGGGCTGAGGTTGAGGCCGAAGGGAAGAGCACGGAACTGGTAGACCACTCCCTGGAACGCGAAGCGCAGGTAACGCCTGGAGGCTGGGTGTATGGGTACGTGAAGGTACGCATCCGAGAGCTGACAGCAAAGTCCATCGGCTGCACGGCGGAACGAAGGGCCCGGGCGGTCTCCATGCGGAAAGATGGAGCAACGATGAACTTGTTGAGCGCCGAGAGGTCTATGACTGGGCGCCACCTGCCGCCAGGCTTGGGTACCACGAAGAGCCGGCTGTAGAACGCTGGCGAGTCGTGTCGCACCACCACCTCCGTGGCTGACCTGCAGCAAGGCAGCTACTTCAGCGCTGAGGGCCTCGGCTCTGGGCTGATCTGACGGCACCGCCGTCCACAACGGCAAGCGGCGCAGGGGGGGTGGAGACTGAAAGGAGATCAGGAGTCCATCGGCGATCGTTGATAGAATCCACGGGTCATCCGGTAGAAGCGCTCGCCACACGTCGCTGTGAAGCGCTAGCCTCCCGCTGACAGGAGACCCGGAAGAGGCCGGTGGGGGACGAGGCAGGCAGTCACTGGGCCCTACCCCGCCTGGGACGCCGGGCAGGCCTGGGCCAGGACCGAGCAGGGGGTGCAGGGGTGGAGCCTGTAGAAGGGCGGGCACGGGGGAAGGCTGGAGGTCTGGGGGGGAGACGTCCACCTCTGGTAGGGGGGCGAGAGCTGGGTCTGGAAGCCCGCAGGGAGCGACCCAGAGCCTTGCGGGGGACTCGAAAGGGAGCTGTAGCGGCGCGGCTGGGCCAGGAGTCTTTATTCGCTTCCTTGACAGCAAGCCAGGCGGGGCCGAACAGGAGCTCTCCTCCGAGGGGAACCTGGCGAAGCTGCGTCTTGACATCCGCCGGGATAGGGCAGAGGCGTAGAACCGCATCGCGTCGCAACAAGTCGCAGTTGACAGCCCCTGCCATCGCGTTGGCCGAGGTGTGGTAAGCCGCGCGGTTCCCAGAGACCGCCAGCGCTAGCAAATCCCCGAGCAGAGAAGACAACAAAGGGCGCCAGGCGTCTTCTATCCGACGAACGATGGCTTGCGTCGCCAGATCTAGGAACCCCGCTGCAGCCAGGGCGTTCCGAATGAGTGTCGCAGTTTGTTCCATGCCGGGAAGGAGAGACTGACGTAAGGTAGCACCAGCGAAAGACACTGCTAGGGGTCCACTTTAGGCAGAGGGCAGGAGAAATTCTGAGAGTGTCCCGCGTACCAAGATTGCCGAAAAGAGATGTCCACACCTGCCGGCCACCTGGAGTCCGAGAAGAAACCGGCAGAACCGCAGCGACCCTGTGCGAGATGAGTGGAGAAAGCTTCACAAAGGTCTTTGAAGCCCGGCGGCTGGGGGAGAGTGTTACGTGGTGGAGTTGTAGTCGTAGTATGATAAAGACACCAGACGCACGCACGTAAGGTTCTTTTAAATAAACCTCATTCAGCTGCAATCCGTCAAGGATGTAGACAATACTGGAGAAACAGTTCCAACAATATTTTAATTCAGCGATGCGATCTCCACACAATACAATTCCAAACTCACAAACACTGATACAATGTCTCTTCTGCAAAGTCCACACTCTGACACAAAGTTTCTCATACACAGCGTTTCACACAATGTACACCCCACACAGGCCACGTACCTACGCTAACTGAGTGTCTCTACAACTGACAAATGCAAGACAATGTACGCATATGCTTCCTAGCACGGTCCTTTTATAGTAACAAACTTTCCAAAAGAATTGCGGAAATTCGTATAACACAACCAATCAGAACAAAATACGCAACTAAAACTCCTAAATATCAATGAATAATCATTTCACTGGAATGTTCTGTAAACATCTGGCTGCTATTTACCAGCCGCTATGTTGGGAAAATCCCGGCGCGCTATGACGTCACACAAAAGTAGGCCAGACAGGTCACGACCTTGCCCGCTATATTTGGAAAACACGCGATAAGTGCACCAGTACTGAACGCTAAGCTACACGCGCGCAGTAAACAAATGAATACTCGAGCTGCTTCTAGACTCTTCGTGACTCAACTCCGTGCGGCAACAGATAATCAACACCACACTATTCATAAACGAAAGTGAAATTCACTGAAATATTTATTTTTCTCTAAAATATATTTTTTCGAGAAAATACTTACCGGTGGCATTACTGTATGGAAGTAGGACCTAGCCTCACAATTTCAGCCCGGGATCGTTGTGTACAGCAACGCCACCGGGAAACCCTCAAGTGAGCTGTACCAACGTCCCTGAATAGCTTCCCTCCACTGAGTAGTCTCCCTTACCTTATACAGCACATGCGCAGCCGTTACCAGTTTCCGCACTTAGCTTACTGGCGGCGAGCGGGGCAGGTGGGAGGGCCCTCCGAGTAATGCCATCGGTAAGTATTTTCTCGAAAAAATATATTTTAGAGAAAAATAAATTTGTTTCTTCAAAAAACATTACCGATGGCATTACTGTATGGAAGAATGGCGAATAGGAGGAGGGCGCCGCCAACTACCCCGTGATTGCGTACGCATTAGTGAAAAAGACTGGGATCAACACCTCACAATTTCAGCTAAGCGTACCTAATGCGCATGGCGCGCCGGCAGGGAGTGTTGAGCCGCGGAGACGTCACCCACCAGGGCCAGGTTATTCCGCTGGCCAGAGAGGTCGCGGAGATAGAAACGTGCAAAGGTTGATTCAGTTCTCCAGCCGACTGCGGCAACAATGTCCCGGACTGCGCAGTTGCGGTCAAAGGCGAGGCTGGTCGATACAGCTCTGATTTCGTGCGCCCGAATTCGCATCCGCTTGGCCCCTGAGGGGGAGAGGTCCTCGTAATCCACCGCAACCATGAAGAGATAGTCTGAGCAGTAATGTCCGACTTGCCACGATATAAGGGCAGAAAAAGGCGGGAGCGATTTTTTCGGAAAAGTTTTGTTCGTCGGAGGTATATCTTCAAGGCCCGAACAGGGTCCTGTTGGCAGGAGTCCAGGGACTGGGAAGCAACCTGCAGCGGCCGGATGGTGATTATTTGTGGCCGGGCAGAGGGGAGCCTGTTTTTGGCGATAAAGGCCGGATTAGTGAGGAGCTGCACTGTGCCATCCGCTCGGAACTGAAGGCAAGCGGGCTCTGTGGAAAGGGCATGGAGCTCGCTAACCCGCGCAGCAGTGGCGAGAGCAAGGAGAAAACAAGTTTTTCTCGTAAGGTTGGCCAAAGAGGCCAGATGTAGGGGCTCAAAGCGTGCAGAATTGAGCCACGTAAGTACCCAGGGAAGGTCCCAGCGGGATACCAGTGAGCGCGGAACCGGACGACGGAGGTCAAAATTAGCCATCAGGTCCGAAATATCTTTACATGCGCCTGGGTCCTCACGCCCCAAATGTCTGTAAGTGTTGGCAATCATAGCCAAGTAACCCCGTATGGTAATGGGCGCCAAGTGTTGGTCGTCAAAAAGCCATAAGAAAAAATCGGCGAGGAGGGGCATAGTCAGTGACGTGGGGGAAAGGCGTCGAGCCGCGCACCAGGATTGGTAGACACGCCACTTCCCTTCATACACCCTGCGGGTAGATGGTCGGCGGGCTGCAGCGATAGCTTCCACCGCTGCATGCGAGTAACCTCGTGCTGCGAGGGCCACCCACACAACCGCCAGGCGTGTAAGGCTAGCCTCTCCGGGCACGGGTGGAAAAGGGCTTGTCGGGGCTGTTTCAACATCGTGCGAGGCGTCGGGAGCCTCACGGGGGGCTCCGTGGCGAGGCGCAACAGGTCGGTCGTCCAGCTCTTGGTTCAGTGGAACGGGGCAACCAGGAGGAGGACCGTGTTGCACCCCCGGAGCTTCTGAAGGATCTTGGGAATCAAAACCGTGGGGGGAAAAGCGTAGGCCACGAGGCCGTCCCAAGGAAGAGACAGGGCATCCACTCCCCATGCTAGGGGATCCGGAATGGGAGACACAAAGACTGGCAGTTGTCTGTTCCACCTCGTCGCGAAGAGATCGATGGAGGGAGTCTCCCAGTAGGCACATATCATCTTGAAAATCTCCGGACTGAGGGACCATTCGGTGTGGAGATTGATTGATTGATTGTACATTGCTTAACGTCCCGACAGCAACAAGGCTTTCTCAGGACGTGCCTGCACTGCTTGTGAATAAAAAAAAACTAAACAGAACATTGAATGTATGTCGCCAGCCGGTCAAATACGTTAAATAAACCTAACAAATGGGGCCTAAATAAAGCTAAGACCATTTAGCAACACACATCCAATATCAAGAGCTACAGGCAGTGCAGACAGTAGGAAGAGTTTTAAAAAGACAAATACAGGTGAATGGACCTCGGGTAGACAGAAACACATGCCCCAGAATAGAGAGAAAAACTCACCCTGTGGGGCTGACCAGGGTGACCCTGGGAACTAAAAAGTACCTAACCCCACCCAAGTCCCCCAGGGCAGACCCGGGTGGGGGCGGTGTGGAGAGGTTGGCCCCGACGGGACAAGGAGTCCGCTAACACATTTAGATGTCCAGGAATGTGGCGAGCCCGGATAGAAATCCCGCGATCCCGACACCAAAGCATCATCTGGTACAGGAGCATGCAGAGAGGAGGAGATCATGTCCCTCCCAACTTCTGGATGTAAGAGACTACTGTCGAGTTGTCGGACAGCACGAACACATCCTGGCCCTGGAGACGAAGTTCCCAATGACGGAGTGCCAACCAGACAGCCTGTAGTTCCAGCCAATTGATGTGTTTGTCTGAAAGGCTTGGCGGCCACTGTCCCGAAATCGAAGCAAAGCTCGGCAGGAGGTGCGCGCCCCAACCCGATCGGCTGGCATCGGTGCAAAGGGAAAGCCGAGGAAGGGGGTGGACAGAGGAACACCCGTCCGAAGCCACACTGGATCCATCCAACGGAGGAGGTGGGACCTGATCAAGGGGGGGACGGGCACCAAGGCGTTGAGGTCGCCCGAGGAGGGGCGTCAGTGTAAAAGCAGATGAAGCTGGAGAGGACGTGTAAACGTGTAAACAGTCTGCCGAGGGGCAAGAGATCCGCCGCCGCACTTAGGAGACCGAGCAGCTGGAGCCATGTCCGGGCTGACACTGCGTCGGCACTGTACACTGTCCGAGAAAGATCGATCAACCTCTGGACACGAGGTTCGGGCAAACACACGGTGTTGAGGTCGGTCAGAAATTCCATGCCCAGGTGTATAAACCGACGAGACGGCAAGAGGTCCGACTTTCCCTCGTTGACCTGGAAGCCTAGGCGGCGAAGTAGATCCTGCAGCGAGTCTCTGTCCGTCGCGAGGGCGATGGAGTCCTGATTCCGAAGCAGGAGATCGTCCAGGTAGTTGGACGAGGAGCTGGAGTCTTCCTCTCAGTAATACCATCGGTAACGATTTTGAAGAAATAAATCTGTCCGTCGAAGGCGAAGCGGAGAAAGCGCCGAGACGACGAGTGGATCGGGACATGGAAGTAAGCGTCCGTGAGATCGAGACTGATCGCAAAGTTGAGAGGTTGGACGGCGGCCCGAAGCGCCCGTGCTGTCTCCATGCGAAAGGGGGGAGCCTAAATAAACTTGTTGAGCGCCGACAAGTCGATGATTGGACGCCAACGGCCGCCTGGTTTGGGCACGACGAAGAGGCCACTGTAGAAAGCAGGCGAGTCGTGACGTGTCACTAGTTCCGTCGCAGCTTTCCGGAGGAGTTCCGCAATCTCCAGCCGAAGAGCGGCCGCCTTGAGCGGGTCTGCCGGTGACTGAGTCCACACGGGCGAGCGTCGGAGCGGGGGAGGGTGTTGAAAGGTCAGGCGCAGACCGTCTGAAACGACAGACTGTATCCAAGGGTCGTCGGGCAGCAGCGACCGCCACTCGGGGCTGTGCAGAGCTAACCTCCCAAAAGGTGTCAGCGGGGGTGGAGACGGGGGAGCGTCATTGGATCCGACCACGCCCGGGCCGTCGAGAACGTCGGGGCCAGGCGGAGGCAGAAGAGGACGGGGCCGCAAGGGGTCGACCGAACTCTGGCTGTCGACTAAAACGAGTCGAGGATCCTGAGGGTGGACGGAAGGTGGGTCTGGGAAACCGCAGGGCGTGACCCCCTGACCTGCGGGTTGGAGGAAAGCGACGGCGGTCACTTCTAGGAGCGCTGGGCCACAGGTCCTTGGAGGATTCTCGCACCCTCTGCCAAGTCGGGCCGAAGAGGGTCGATCCAACCAATGGGGGCCTGGCGGAGCTGCGTTTTAATAGATGGGGGCAAGCCAGGGCAAGAACGAAGGAGGCTGTCGCAACGCATTAAATCGCAATTAACTGCGCCCGTTAACGCGTTGGAAGAGGCGTGGTAAGCTGCCCGGTTCGCTACTGTAGCAATGGTGCGAATATCCTCCAATTGGGAAACGCTGGAGTGCCCAGATGCCGCAGCGCAAGAAACAATAGCCTGTGTAGCAAGTTCCAGAAAACCGGTACAGGCAAGCGTATTTCGAATACGAACCGCTGTAGTATCCAGGCCGGGAGGCAAAATACGCCGAACCGCCGCCCTGCCACCCACAAAGGCTTCCGCATCCGAATCCACGGACGGAAGGGGACAGAGGAAGTAGGGCGAGTGTCCATTATACCAGCGCTGCCGAAATGTAAGATCAAAGTTTTCCAACCAGCGAAAATCCGAGAAAAAATGCTTGTCACCAAGACGTCCCTGTCCGAGATGCGTATTAAAGGCCTCCGTAAGGTCGCGAAAACCGGGTGGCTGAGGCAGCGACTTAAAACGTTTGGGCTGAAGGTGGGCATCCACAAGAGCCGAAGACTTCCGCTTAATGGGAGGGGACGAAGGGCATATGTCCCGAGGAAGGAATCTGGAAATCAGTCTAGAAGCCGAGTCTAAGGCTGCACACACATCGGACCCCAAAGCGCCACGGGCGGAAGGTGAAAGGGCCGCTAGGTCATGGTCAGAAAGCGGAAGAGTGACTGTCAAGAGACCACACGGCCGAAGCGGAGTCTTCCGGGTGCAAGCTAAGAACGTCCTCAGGGGAGGGCACATTCGGATGAACGCTCGAGCGTGGGGAAGGAGAGCGGTAGGGAAGCAAAGAGGAGGCTCGGGAAGGAGAGAAAACCGACGGAGGTCGGCGACGGAGAGAGGAATCGGGTCCGGAAGGACGCGAGCCCCCTCTAGGCAAATGAACAATAGGAGGGGGAGAGGAGTCCCCCGCAGAACGCGCAAGACGCGAGCGAGAACGACGAGGGGCCCCCGAAGATATACGGGAAGACGGGACAAAGCGGGGAGAAGAAGTCTTCCGAGAACGATGAGACGTGGAAAGACGGTGGCGCGGGCGGGAGAAACGGTCCCGAGAGGAAGAGCGCCGAACCGAAGAAGCCACAGGACGGTCCAAGGAAGGAGACCGTAAAGCTATTGCGTCCCCACGGGCCAAGGCGGAAGAACGAAAATGGCGATTGTCTGGGGGAGATGGCGACCGAAGATGCCGAGGCGCGGAACACGTAACCGTTGTGGAAGGTCGAATAATAGACAAGAAAGGTTTTGTACTCACGTGTGTGCCCGCTAAGGGTAAGGGGTCGCGTGGCCGCGGAGCATAAGGGCGCCTCTCACCGCGGTCAAGATGTCTCGGCAACGGCGATAAGATCGGGCGCAGAGCAATCGGCTGTTCCGAGCGGCTCAAGGACACCACAACATCCGACAATGCACGCCGTGGGCCGGTGATGGCAGAAGGCGTAGCAGCAGTAACGGTGTTCCTGACGGACAGACTACCTGGCTGCAAGCGTGGGTCCTGGGGGTTAGCGGGTCGTTCCCTGCGGTAAAATCCCCACAACTGCGACCATTGAAGTTCCCTCCATGAGGCACACACGTTGCACGTATGAGAAGAGAAGCATCCAGAACACGGAAGGCAGATGGAATGATTATCAGTGGGCCACTGAAAATCCTTGCAACGCCGACACGTCTGAACTTGCATCCTGGAACAGAAGAAAAGTACGGCGTAAAAGGAACACCGGCAACGGTCACGATGTCGGAACACGAAACGCGCCAAGAATTTTCATTCGATACGAAGGAAAGAAAGATCCACAGATCAATGCCGTAGCCTGGCCGGAACGCGGGGACTCCGGATGATAAGAGCATCCAAGATCGAACTACTATACACTAAGAAAAGGCCGAAAAAGAAAGCTAAAGAAGGGAGCCGTTTGGGCTGACAACCGATAACCGGAAGCTAAGCGCGAGAAACTGGTAACGGCTGCGCATGTGCCGTATAAGGTAAGGGAGACTACTCAGTGGAGGGAAGCTATTCAGGGACGTTGGTACAGCTCACTTGAGGGTTCCCCGGTGGCGTTGCTGTACACAACGATCCCGGGCTGAAATTGTGAGGCTAGGTGCTACTTCCATACAGTAATGCCATCGGTAATGTTTTTTGAAGAAACAAGGTACGTGATTCGTAATCATGATAGCTCAAATAAATATAGGATCGTTTCCTACGATTTATGCATGACCGTTCTCACAGAACAACACAACTACAATCGTAACAGAGAGACTTGAACCGCTTGTCCTGACGATCAGCATCGACAAAGACGGAGGCCTTCCTCTTGAGCGGGGGGCGAAGGGTGGGGGGGGAAGGGGGGCAGTGATCCACGGGGAGACAGTCTGCAATGATGCGCGCCGCTTCATCCAGTGCCCGAAGAGTCTCCAACCTGTGTCCCATGGAAGACGGCTGTAGCTCCTCATCGTCAGGCGAGAGAGGACGGGTGGGTCGGGGCTGACTCCGCAGGGTACAGGCTGAGAGCATCGACCTCTGCCGGCAAAGTGCAGGGGGATGCATCTACTACCTGACGAGGAGCGAGATTCACCGCATTGTCTTCCCGGGAGATGGCCCTAGCCCTAGGTGAAGAGCTTCTCACAGAAGGGTGGTGTCGAGGGAGCCGCAAGGAAGCATGGTCCCGCGAAGAGCTCCGCGACGAGAATGACGCACGTCGAGGTCTGCGGTGTCACTGCCTGCGGTCATGGCGGGAAGCGCTGCGCTGTCTGGAGCGGTAACGGCGACGAGAAGACACCGACCGTCGACACCGGCGCGACGCTGAACTGTGGGCCGAGTCGTACCTAGACCGCGCTCGTGGGGGTCGGCTGGAAGCTGAGTGGCGGGAAGAATCTCTCTGGTGCGTCGACTTGTCCCTGGAACGCAACCGACGACGAGAGGAGGGAGAGCGCTCACGGCGTACACGGGGCGGGTTGTCTCGGGGCGAAGCTGGGCCGCGTCTCAGGCTACGTGTCCGGGAGCGGGAGCGCAAACGCCGAGCAAGTCTGTCCGATCTAGGTGTCGTGTCGCCAGTCCTGGGTTGGGGCACCGAGGAAACGAGTTGTTCAGCAGTGGCGGACGAGGAGGGGGGCACGATAGGTCCATGTAGTGGAGAGTGCCAGTCACTGACCTGGTGGGCTACAGCCTTCGGTGTTTCCACGACATCTACCGGAGCTGCGGCTAGTGCCTGTTTCTTTTCTTGTGACTGGGATGTCACCACCGTGTAGCGACCACTCGACGGGACTGTGGTGGATACCGGTGTTTTCACTAGAGGCTTAGCTGGTGGGCCTTACCGATCCGTAACCGCACAGCGACCACTCGACGGGACTGTGGTGGATGCCGGTTTTAGAGCTCGCGTTCGCAGCCGAGGCCGCGGAGCCGGAGGCTCTACCACTCGGTAAGGGCCACTCAATGGGTCTGTGGCGCGTACCGGGGATAGATCAGAACTCCGTGCTGGGGTCGGTCGTTCTCGGCCATAGAAGCTCAGGAGTTGTGTCCACTGCTCTTCCGGCCATGGGGCGCAGACCGGGCACGGGTTGGTAGAGGCACATCCAGAACAGGTCAGGCAAAAGGAATGTTCGTCACTTGGCCACTGGAACTGCCCACATCGCGTGCAGGTGCGGACTTGCCAACTGCAACACAAAGGGAACAATGACATTCGAGCGAGCGTGCCCCCGTGGGCATGCAAAACGAGCGCCTGGTGTAGGCCAAACCGAATCTTTACCTCGCCATTCGAAGAAGAGGGACCAACCAAACAGGCCAAGACCAACCAACCACGTGGAGGGCAGGCGACAGGCGTAGAGACAGCTCGAACCGTCGCTGGTCGGAGACACGAGTCCACGCAGGAACCGTAGAGCTGAAGGGCAGACGCAAGGAACGCCGCCACGCACCAACACTCCGGGGCTCGTACTGCGTAACGCCAAGAGTCCGAAACGACGAGCGAAGACACCAGTCACAGTTCTCTAAGCACACAGTCAAAAACCTGAACCGGCACTAAAGGCTAGCGCAGGCCAGAACCGGCCACACAAGGGCAAGCCACCAGGCCAGAGCGGCCACAAGACTCGTGAAAACAGTTCACCGGCGCCACTGTAAGGCTAGCCCTAAAGTCACAAACAGGCAGTCCAAAACAAAAGCGTCCGAGCCTAAGCCACAAGGCGAAGGGCAACACAGCAGTCCAAATGACCGGTTAACAGTGCTCAAAATCAGACGAAGCGTAGAGCTCACGACGTACACAACCGCACAGTAACTAGCAAAGAAACTGACTGAAGTGGGAAGCGCGGAGCATGCGTGGTTGAACCGGAAGGGAGGCTAACCGGGCTTCCGCCCAGCCTATGGCGCCCCACTCTTGCCATCACGACTATAATCGTACACAACAAATTTTGGGCTAAAATTAGACTAGCAAAGAACTATTTCCATATAGTAATACCATCGGTAATGTGTTTTGAGAAAACAAAAAATCTTTTGTCAAAATATGGCTATTTTTCACCTATTTCCTGAGCTCTTGTGACCCTTGACCTTTCTGAGGGATCAACCAAATTAGTATGCATAGAAAGCTCTTACCATCAGGTACCTTTGTACCAAGTTTGGGTTTGAAGTTGTGAATAGTATTTGAGAAAAAATAAATTATGTCAAAATATAGCTATTTTTTACCTTTTTTCTGATCCACTGTGACCTTGACCATTGTGAGAGGTCACTCAAATTGGTACGTTTAGAAATGCATTTTTCTTTAAAAGGTATTTTTTCGAAAAATACTTACCGATGACATGACAAATGGGAGTGTCTACTACGTGCTCAAATTCTAGCCTACGAACCCGTTGTGTGCACACACAACCCGGGAGGCACTCGGGGAACCCTCCAGAGGGGCCAAGAGTTGTCTCCCGGACCTGCCTATCCGGTTCCGAGTCACCTGACTCGCCAGTCAGATACTAGGCTCACCAGCGGCAAGCGGGGCAGGTGGGAGGGTCCTCCGTGTCATGTCATCGGTAAGTATTTTTCGAAAAAATACCTTTTAAAGAAAAATGCATTTATTTCATCAAAAACATTACCGATGACATGACAAATGGGAGAATCACGAATAGGAGGAGGGTGCCGCCCCGGTACTACCGGAGACCAAGACCGTCCTCCCATTGCTAATTCCCAGGTAACGAGCTAGGTGCGTACCTACGGCGCCTGCTGCGCCGGGAGGGAGTGCTGTGCCACCGTGAGGTCCCCCAACAAGGCGAGGTTGTCTCGCTGTCCCGCCAGATCCCGAAGGTAGAAACGAGCGAAGGTAGATTCTGCTCGCCAGCCCACCGCGGCCACGATGTCCTTGACAGCGCAGTTCCGATCGAATGCGACGCTCGTGGCCATGGCGCGTACTTCGTGTGCGCGGATCTTCAGTCTCTGCGCTACGCGTGGGGAGAGATCCATGTATGCCGATCGTATTACCCAGCGCAGCCAGGAGGAGATCGTCTGGGCTGTGATATCAGTCTTGCCCTGGCGTATGGGCAGGAAGAGGCGGGAGCGCCCTCTACGGGTAACTTTGGTACGGCGCAGGTAGATGCGTAGGGCACGCACGGGATCCTGTCGCCGAGTCTCCGGAGAGCAGGCAGGCCCTCCCAGGGGCCGCAAGGTGATGATCTGTGGAGCAGTTAGGGGCGACCTTGTTTTGGCAATAAAGCTGGGGTCCGTTAAGAGCTGCACGGAGCGATCTGCCCTGAACTGGAGGCAGTCTGGGCGGGTAGAAAGAGCGTGTAGCTCGCTAACTCTGGACGCGGTGGCCAAGGCTAGAAGGAAGCAGGTCTTGCGTGTCACATTTGCCAGAGGGGCTAGAGCGAGTGGCTCGAACTGGGAAGAATTCAGCCACGTCAGGACCCAAGGTAGGTCCCAGCGAGGAATGAGAGAACGCTGAGTCGGACGTTGGAGGCTGAAGCTGGACATGAGGTCGGAAAGGTCCTTACAGGCGCCGGGGTCTGGAAGGCCGAGATGACGGTACGTGTCGGCGACCATGGATAAGTATCCCCTGATGGTGATGGGCGCCAAACCTTGGACCTCGAAGAGCCATAGGAGAAAGTCCGCTAGCTGTGGGT
The DNA here is from genome assembly GCA_036245525.1 of Semisulcospira habei. Lineage (NCBI taxonomy): Eukaryota > Metazoa > Mollusca > Gastropoda > Semisulcospiridae > Semisulcospira > Semisulcospira habei. The sequence goes on from BTPG01000001.1 coordinate 93,614,271, forward strand.
TAGTCAGTCCGGTGGGTAGGAGGCGACGGGCGTCGCACCAGGCACACAAGACGCGCCACTTCCCTTCGTAAACACGCCGGGTGGAAGGCTTGCGGGCTGCAGCGATTGCCTCCACTGCTGCACCAGAGAAGCCTCGAGCGGTGAGGGCGCGCTGCACAACCTCCAGGCGTGAAGAGACAGGCGTTCGGGACAAGGGTGGAAGAGAGCCTGCCTGGGCTGCTTGAGCATGGAACGGGGCGTGGGAAGGCGCAGGGGAGGAGAGGTGGCGAGGTTGAGTAGGTCGGTGGTCCAGGACCGGGTCCAAGCCAGCGGGGCGACCAGAAGCAGGACTGCGTTGCTCCCTCGAAGTTTGTGGAGGACCTTGGGAATGAGGACTGTTGGGGGGTACGCGTAAGCGATGAGGCCGTCCCAAGGAATCGAGAGGGCATCGACTGCCCAGGCCAGCGGGTCTGGAATCGGGGAGACGAAGAGGGGAAGCTGGCGATTCCACCTCGTAGCAAAGAGGTCGATTAAGGGAGTCTCCCAACGGGCGCAGATCATCTGGAAGATGTCCGGGCGCAACGTCCATTCTGTGTGGAGCAACTGGCCGCGGCGAGAGAGCGAGTCCGCCAACACATTCAAGTGGCCCGGAATGTGTCGTGCGAGGAGTGTAATGTCGCGTTCCTCGGCCCAGCGCATCAAACGGAAGAGGAGCATACAGAGGTCGGGAGATCGGGTGCCCCCCTGTCTCTGGATGTAGGCCACCACCGTCGAGTTGTCGGAGAGGACGAGAAGCCGTTGGTTCCTGAGCTGGTTCTCCCAAACGAAGAGGGCTTGCCAGACTGCCTGCAGCTCTAACCAATTGCTGTGCTTGTCCGCAAACTCCGGGGGCCAGAGGCCGGAAGCCGAGGAGAATTGAGGAAGCAGGTGGGCTCCCCACCCCGAGAGGCTCGCGTCGACACACAGGGAGAGGTGCGGGGGAGGGGAGGACAAAGGGACTCCCGAAGCCAACCAAGCCGTGTCGGTCCAGCGTAGAAGGTGAGGGCGAACCAGGGGGGAAACCGGGACCAGGTGGGTAAGGTCGCCAGAAGAGGGTCTCCAGAGAAGCAGGAGGTGCAGCTGAAGGGGGCGGGCGTAGAGGCGACCCAGGGGGAGAAGGTCCGCCGCTGCGTTGATCAGTCCGAGGAGTTGAAGCCAAACTCGGGCGGGAGCTGCTTCCTGCTGAGCTAGCTGGTTGGCGAAGGTGGCCAACTTCCGAATCCGGGGATCCGGGAGGCGAACAACGTTGAGATCGGTGGCAAAATCCATTCCGAGATGAATGAAGCGGCGCGAGGGCGTGAGATCTGACTTCCCGACGTTGAGGAGGAACCCCAGTCGCGACAGCAGACGCATCAGAGAATCCCTGTCCTCTTCCAAGACGGACTCGACGTGGTTTCTCAGGAAGAGATCGTCGAGGTAGTTGGACATAGGGCTGAGAGACGACTGCCGTGCCTTGGCCATAACTGCATCCATCAAGCGGGTGAAGACCCAGGGGCTGAGGTTGAGGCCGAAGGGTAGGGCTCGAAACTGGTAAACGGTTCCATCGAACGCGAAGCGCAGATACCTCTGGGCGGCCGGATGTATGGGTACGTGTAGGTAAGCATCGGAGAGATCCAGGCTGACGGCGTAATCCATGGGTCGCACCGCGGTACGCAGGGCTCGGGCCGTCTCCATGTGGAAGGAAGGAGCCACGATGAAGCGATTTAGGGCTGAGAGGTCGATCACTGGGCGCCACTTGCCGCCAGGCTTGGGGACGACGAAAGTCTGCTGTAAAATCCCAGCGAGTCTGCGCGGCACACAACCTCTGTGGCATCCTTCCTCAAGAGAGAGTCGACTTCCCCCCGTAGGGCGCACTCCTTGAGCGGGTCTGCGGGGATCTCGGTCCAAAGCGGAGTCGTACGCAGAGGAGGAGGGGAACGAAAGGAGATCCGTAGGCCGCCGGAAACAGTGTCTAAAATCCACGGGTCTTCTGGAATCAGTAACCGCCACTCGTCGCTGAAGAGGGCGAGCCTGCCGCCGACTGGAGGACCCGAGACGGCCGGCGGAGGCGGAGGAGGGGAGGAGTCACTGAGCCCGCCCGCGCCCAGGGCGACGGGCGGGACGGGGCCAAGCGGGGGCGGGGGCGTTAGCTTGGCCGGGGCGACCGAAGGCGGGGCGACGGCGACGCAGGGACTGCAGCTGGGTTGTTGAGGTCGGGGCGACGGGTCTGGAGATCCGCAGGGGGCGACCCACGGCCTTGCGGGCTGACTGAAAGCGCCGAGGAACAGACTTGGGAGGCCACCTGTCCGCATTGGAATCCTTGACGGCTTGCCAGGTGTCACCAAAGAGAAGGGGTCCCCCGAGGGGGGCCCGACGCAGCTGGGTCTTCAGGTCGGCAGGCATTCCCCGGCAGGCCTGCAGGACAGCGTCGCGGCGGAGTAAATCACAATTGGCGGCTGCAGCCATAGCGTTGACCGAAGAGTGATACGCGGCGCGGCTGGCTGCTTCAGCGAGGACGAGGAGGTCGCCAAGAAGGGGGGTCAGGGACGGGTGCCACGAATCTTCCACGCGCCGGAGGAAGGCTTGCGTAAGGAGCTCCATGAAGCCGGCGCAGGCCAAGGAATTCCTGACAAGCGAAGCCGTCTTGTCCAAACCCGCGGGGAGCGCGCGTCTGAGTGCAGAGGCCCCACCCGCCTGAACCACGGCGGCTGGATCCACCGGAGGGAGAGGGCAGAGGAAGGCCTGGGAATGGCCGGCGTACCACTGCTGGCGGAAGTACATATCGAGGTCCGGAGGCCATCTGTGGTCCGAGAAGAAATTACTGTCCCTTGAGTCAGACAACAGGTGGGCCGAGAACACATCCCGAAGCTCACGAAAGGAGGGGGGCTGAGGGAGAGTCTTGAACTTCTTTACCTGTCTACCCGCGTCGACGAAGGCAGAAGGCTTCCTCTTCAGGGGGGGGGATGGAGGGCAGTCCGCTGCCGGAAGCGTGGCGGAGATGAGGCGAGCGACCTCGTCGAGGGCCAGAAGAACTTCTGTGCGGGAGGAGGCCGGTAACCCTTGGGCTGTCGACGCATCCGAAGGAGAGAGCGGCGAAGGAGAGCGGCTGAGACCTCCGAGGAGAACTGAGATGGAATCATCAGGGAGAAGACTCAACGAATCGTCGTCCACGCCGCCGAGAGCCGTCGAAGAGGGACGGCGACCGTGACTCCGAGAGCGATCAGCTCGACGAGGACGAGGGGAGCCATAAGGCGCCGAAGCACGCAGGGGAGAGCGACGTCCGCGACGGCGACGCGACGCACTAGAGGAGCGGGAACGGCGGCGGCGACCAGACGAGCGACTACGAGCTGGAGACCGTGATCCTCGGGAACGAGGAGGAAGGAAAGAGGCTGGGCGAGGGGAAGGGGAACGGGCGGGACGAGGCAGACGGCGGGGAACGTGGGACGAACGCCGCGAAGAGGTAGAGCGCGAAGGTCCATGGTCCAGATGACGAGAAGAATCCCGAACTTTACGACGCTCACACGAAGGAGCGCGAGAGTGGTGGTCAGACTTCGATCGCAAGGAGGAACTGGACACAGGTAGAGGTGTGGTGAGTGTGCGCGAATGTCTCCGCGAGCTGGACTCTGTGGCGAGGCGGGCTCGCAGCGGCCGAGGGGGATCCAAGGCCTTCCTAGGAGACGAGTGGGGACCGGTTGACCATGGACGGCGCGAGGCACGTCTCTCCGAACTGACCTCTGTCTCGAGATGGGTTCTCTGCCTGTCGTAAGGCTTGGTCCAAGCGCGTTCCCTCCTGGGAACCCGCGCCTCGAACTCCCGACTCCGCACACTACCTTGCTGTGTCCGCTGTGGAGATCTTTCCAGACTGGGGCCATCGGGGGCAAGAGCGGTCGGTGTGTCTGAGATGACAGCCGGCACTTCCGCAGGTCTTGCAACAGGCACAGGTGTCGGGCGTTCACGTCGGTAGAAGCTCCAAAGTTGGACCCAGCGGAGCTCCGGCCAGACGGCGCAAACGTCACAAGAACGCTCAGATGTACAGCCGACACACGGCAGGCAGACCTTGTGCGTATCCGAGGGCCACTGGAAACCTCCACACTGCGTGCAGGTCATCAGGAGGGCACTGCAACACACCAAACAAACAACGTGCCGGTACGTGGTCGAGACCAACAGGGCTCGTCCTACCAAGGGGAACCGTATCGAACGATATGGACAAACGGGCTGTGCCCCCAGGCTATACTGCTATAGCGCCCGAAGCTAAGCTTGCGTCTTTAGAACAAAGCCTACCCCAGCCAGGCTGGAGAGGAATGTGCGCCAAACGACAATAGGTTTAGTTTAGTTTAGTTACTTGGGTTCAACGTCGCGCAGGGGACTAAGGCCATCACACGGCGGGCCAAACGACAATAGGGACGAAAGGCCGTGTCCCCCGGCAATAATGCTGTAGCGCTCTAAGCTAAGAGTGCGCTCTCGAAACAAGCATACCCCAGCCAGGCCGGAGATGCAACATGAGCCACGCGCCGCAGCTGGTTTAAACAATGCTCCCCGAAGGCTACCAGGGGAAGCCAGTAATTTCACCCCAAAGGGGAAAGGCGAGGGCACCAGGGCCCCGCCGAGCTAAGAGTCCCCGCTCAACAAAACCCACACAACCCGAACAAGGTAGAGTCCAAAGGCACAGGCCGGTACCCCGCCCGGGGACCGGCTCCGGGCCCAACTAACTATCCTACCTCTCTGCCGAAGCGGTAGCGGGAGAAGAGACGTCCTTGTCGCCACCGGCGAAATGGCGGGAAGCAGCAGGTCCGCCAAGCGAAGCCAACCAAGGAGGACGCCAAGCGAAGAAGCGCAAGCGAAGCTGCAGCGAAGCAAGAAGCGAAGCAGAAGCGAAGCAACAGGCGAAGCCAAAGTCACGGTGAACTCGAGCACCAAGACCGACCGGTCGAAGGGAGCGCGAGGCTAGAACACGTCCGAAGGTCGTGAGCCTACGTAGCTGACTGGCGAGTCAGGTGACTCGGAACCGGATAGGCAGGTCCGGGAGACAACTCTTGGCCCCTCTGGAGGGTTCCCCGAGTGCCTCCCGGGTTGTGTGTGCACACAACGGGTTCGTAGGCTAGAATTTGAGCACGTAGTAGACACTCCCATTTGTCATGTCATCGGTAATGTTTTTGATGAAATAAAGGTCTTGCCACAAAGTATCCTTGAGCCAAGTTTGAAGACTGTGGCTTGAATAGTCTCCGAGAAAATGCCAACGCTAAAGTTTACCTCGACGACGCGGGACGGACGACCACTGGCCCAAAACATACTCACTTTTGCTTTGCACGTGAGCCCAAAAGTGAACAAACATGAAAATGTGGTCAACTGTTTTGTCAGTGTCATTCAAAAGCATGTTTATTTCTGTGTTGGTTACTTTTTTGCAGTTAAAAAGCCCACCTGTCCTTGCTGTTTGAGATGTGCATCCAAGTTCAAGGCCAGCCGCTCCCACCAGAACCCATGGAGGTCAAGGTTGTACACATCTTGGCTAAGCAGCTCATAAATGAGGGACACAGCTGCTGCGTAGTCTTTACGTCGCTGCAGAATCTCAATACCCTGATGCAGGAGACGCACGAGGACAGATCCAGCTGTGTAGTAGCGAAGAAACTCTGGGAGACCCCTGTCCCATCTAAAATGTGTAAAATAATGATTTACTCATTCACTACCGAGAAAAATGAAACACCATCCAACCAAAGTCGGTTGCCCTTAACTTGCCTGTGCATTGCCACGTGCGGGCCAACAACAGCCAACACTGACCCATTTAATTTACACACTGGGTTATTTGCACAAAAAATCTACAACTCCCAAATGTAACAATTTCAACCTCCCTGCTGTGAGTTAACAAGCTGCAATATTTCCTCCTTACTCTGTCCTGCTGGTGTCGGACTTCAGTGCATCATACTGTTCCTTGACACGGAGAAAAACAGGGTAGGCCCTAGTCCAGTCGCCTGAACCTGTCCGACCAAGTAGCTCAGATTCTAGCTGCAGGGCTTCTTCAAATCTGCAACAGAATTTATGCACACAACAAAGAGGTGTCAGTGAACATCTCCAGCGAGGAACTGACACTACTACTTAACGGAACAATAACTTGTCCAATAACCCCTTCACTGAAACTGGACACATTTTGTTTTTCGGAAATCTTTGTTAATTCAGCACCAAGGAAAGACGCAGCCATCCTAGGAAAATGGACACAAAGTGGTGTCAGCAAAGAGGCATAGATTCTCATGAGCCCCCGCAACTGCGGGGGCTCATGAAAACCTATGCCTCTTTGGATCCTGCTCATGTTTTCTCAGCAGTGAATGGGTTAACTCCTTGTGCATGCAGTCACTGGTACTGTTCACAGGCACTGTAGGGGTTATCCTAAAAATGTTACACATCCCGTTGCACTTGTTCTTTCTAGACTTAGCTCTGCCTCAGAAATAGCCTGTACTCATAGCCTGTATTCCCCACCCTTGGGTGCTTACCTGATGAGGTCTTCTCTGTCCCTGAAAATCCTGGTCTGCCTATTGACAATGTAGGCTGGATAGACCACTCGGCCAATGTTCACCAGCAGCATCTGAAACCTGCAACAAGAACAAAGTTTAATGATACAACAAATGGATGCATAAACAGAAGAACTGCATTCTGCTATCAAAAGGCTAACCCTTTTAGCCCCAAGATCCCATTTCTCAAATTTTGGAGGTGTTGCCTAACGACTATGTACCAGTTGTAGGAGCTGGATTGACCATGATAATTCAAGGGTAGTGCTAGATGAGCTTGGCGCCATCGGGCGCCAAGCTCATCTGGCACTACCCTTGAATTATCATGGTCAATCCAGCTCCTGCTGTAGGGACTTGGGGTTAAATGGGTTAATGAGATCTCCTTCTTTACATGTTTGCCCACTGTTGACTGTTTCCCCTTGGTATCTGCACACAGCACACTAAACTTCCCTCATGTAACAAGGTCAGAGTTGACAAAAGTCGGATATACCTGTATGTAGGTGAACCTCAGTATAATGCGGTACCCGGGATCCTACACGTCAAAGTCAGACCATGTTATTCAAAACTGCGCAATTGTAGTGCTGAATTTACATATACATATGTGAAGAAAAAACACATGGTAAGCAAAGGGTCCATGGGCTGACTTCAGCCTTGGATGGCTAGTGCGCTGCTGTGTGCGGGCCAGCTAAGTCTGACGTCAGCCCAGGGGTCTTTTCCTCAATAGGCATCCCTTGTGGAAGCCAGAGAACTGTGTGTGTTGTATCCACCATGTTTGTATGCTGGAGCACTGATGTTGACTTTTAACAACAATTTTCATCAACCTCAATACAACTTTTCTTATGTAAATTATTTCGCTTATGACAAACTTCAGCAATCACAACAGACAACATGCTTTCCATTAACGGAAATTCTCCGTATTGACAGACAAATTTTGACTGGGACGCAAGTACGCAATGGACAGTAAAGCGCCTTGGATGTAATTTTTGTCATTTTGTCCATCCTGACGACGGACAATTTTAAATCCTAGCGGAAAGCATGGTCAAATATGTGTTCCCTGGTGTTCTGTTATATAATGAAGTTCACAGCATACTGTACATTGTATTTATAAAGGCTATATTGTAATGATTTGTAATCTTATGAAAAGCTTGCTTCAAATCTGAGGTCTTTAACTGCAAGATTGTTCACCTATTAACAAAACAGATTTAAGCATATAACACTGGTTGGTTTTGTCCATCTCACTTCACTGCTGAAAAAACAGAATGAGGGGGCTCATGAGAATCTACGCCTCTTTGTATCCAAGTTTGTTTGATGGCTGGGGATTTTGTATGTTTAGTTTAGGATTTCTAAACACAATCTGCATCTACTGGCAACGAAGGGGTTAACACACTAAAGCCCAAGTTTAAAATTCTGAAATCCAATAGCTGACCTTTAGTTCTAAAGACCAGTTCATGTGTGATACCACAGTACTTTGACCTCCACAATGTCCCCTGAACTACATAACACTGCATGAAACTGATTAACCACCACAGTACACGGTTGGCGCTAGAATAGTGAGGCGCCTACACCCTGGCACCATCCTTGAACTATCCTGGCCAATCCATGTCCTGTATGGCGTGTCATATTAAATGGTTTAACCCACTCGCTGTTGAGAAAAAATGGATCACCCAATCACCAGAGGACCCCTGCAACTGGACCCCTGCAACTGGAGGGCTCATGAGGATCTATTCTTGCTGAAACCACTTTGTATCCATCCTTTGATGTCTGTGGGATCTTTGATGCTGAATTTACCACGATTTCAAAACACAATCTGTGTCTACAAAGACAACATATTCCATTAGAATATATTATCTTTGGTGTCCACTGATGGTAAAGGGTTAAAATAATGTTACTTTAACCCATTTAGCCCCAACGCCCTACAGCAGGAGCTGAATTGATCATGAGAATTCAAGGGTAGAGACAGATTAGCTTGGTGCCTGATGGCATCAAGCTAATCTGGCACTACCCTTGAATTATCATGGTCGATTCATCTCCTGTAACTGGTACATAGTTGTCAGGTGACACCTCCAAAATTTGGGAAATTCTGCCATGGGGTTAAATGGGTTAACTCATTTGGCTCTGGCGTGCCACAGCAGGAGATGGATCCACCATGATAATTCAAGCGCGGTGCCAGATCAGCTTGGCACCTGATGGGAAAAGAACCGGATGGCATCAAGCTAATTAGGCATTACCCTTGAATTATCATGGTCAATCCATCTCCTGCAACTGGTACATAATCTCAGGTGACACCTCCAACATTTGGGAATGGCGTCTTTGGGGTTAAATGGGTTAAGAAACGCACAGTTGGGCCTGTCCACCATTTCCGCTATCCTCATCTCCTGACGTATTAGCCAGGGAAAAGAGCATCATTGTCCTGATGAATACTCTCCTGGGCTCCTCCAGCAGACGATAGATGTGGCCAAGAACTTTCTTTGCCCTGAAGTCAACAAAACAAATACATTTGTTGTACACTGTAAATAAATGAGCAGATACATATATGTCCAGGAAATTCTTTAAATCATAAGTCCACAAATCAAATGATGACTGTTTTATAAGCAAAAAGAAATTCACGCAGGAATTCAGGAACATTCTTCATTACATGCATGCATCCAGCGCATCAATATGCAATGAAAACACACTTTGACACTAATGACAGGATGAGCACAAAAACAAACCAAAGCAAGTTTCCTTTGTTAGCAGTTTCTTTGTACTTCACATGCTTGACAGTCACCTGTTATGTCTGGACACTGAACTTGAAATATACACAAGGGTATTATATTTTCTTGACAATTTATATCTAAAATGTGTAGTTAATTTGTTTAGGACCTGCTAAAACAAGAAAGGCAAAACTTTCATAGAAAATGTGTAGTTAATTTGTTTAGGACCTGCTAAAACAAGAAAGGCAAAACTTTCATAGAAAATGTGTAGTTAATTTGTTTAGGACCTGCTAAAACAAGAAAGGCAAAGCCATTATGGCTCACGTGTATGACCTATTTACATGTGTGACCTTTGTGACAAAAGTAAAGGGCTGGCTTCTGCACCAGCAAAATCCATGTTTTCTCAAAATGTAAGCATTTTTCACACAACTTCAACCCCCTGTAACCCTTGACCTTTGCGATGAGTCGACTAAATTAGTATGCATAGGAAGGTCTTATCATCAGCTACCTTTGTGCCAAGTTTGATTGAAAAAGTTGCAAAAATGTTGATAATATCAAAATTGGCATTTTACATACATTTGTCCGCCTCTTGAGACCCTTGACCTTTCCAAGGGGTCATCCAAATTAGTATGCTAATTAGTATAGATAGGTATTACCATCAGGTATCTCTGTACCAAATTTGGGTTTGAAGTTGTGAATAGTATTTGAGAAAAAACATTTTTTTGTCAAAATATGGTTATTTTTCACCTATTTCCTGAGCTATTGTGACCCTTGACCTTTGTGAGGGATCAACCAAATCAGTATGCATAGAAAGGTCTTCCCATCAGGTATCTCTGTAGCAAGTTTGGGTTTGAAGTTGTGAATAGCGTTTGAGAAAAAAACATCTTTTGTCCAAATACAGCTATTTTTTACCTATTGCCTGAGCTCTGTGACCCTTGACCTTTCCGAAGGCTCATCCAAATTAGTATGCATAGATAGGTCTTATCATCTCTGTAGCAAGTTTAGGTTTCAAGTTGTGAATAGTATTGAGAAACAACACCTTTTGTCAAAATATAGATATTTTTCACCCATGTCCTGAGCTCTTGTGACCAAATTAGTATGAATAGAAAGGTCTTACCATCAGGTATCTTTGTACCAAGTTTGGGTTTGAAATTGTGAATAGTGTTTGAGAACAAATAAATTATGTCAAAATATAGCTATTTTGGAACTATTTCCTGATCCACTGTGACCTTGACCTTTGTGAGAGGTCACTCAAATTGGTTTGTTTAGAATTAGAAAGGTCTTGCCACAAAATATCCTTGGGCCAAGTTTGAAGACTGTGGCTTGAATAGTCTCCGAGAAAATGTCAACGTTAAAGTTTACCATAGACGACGGCGGACAGACGACAGATGGACGACCACTCACCCAAAACATAGACTCACTTTTGCTTCGCATGTGGGCCCAAAAAAACAACCCATTATATTTGACTTTTGTTACATCCAACCTTGTTATAAACACACAACACCAAACCTGTTCAACATTGACTGAGCCACGCTTCCTGTCTTTTGCCCGAACATGGACGCCACTGTGTTCTGTTGGCTCTTGGACACTAGTGTTTGTATTATCTGTCCCTTCTGCTGCCCTGTGGTGTTCAGGTGATAGGACTTGGCCAGGGTTCGCAAGTCAGGAGCTGATAGCGCACCAAGAATGGCAGACAAGTCTGTCATGTTCTCATCTGGTTGAACATGGAAAACAATGTCACACACACAAATTAATACAACATCATGGAGCATGATTTTATTCACCTGTATGTAAGCTTCTACAATTTATTTTTGATTTATCTTAGTATTACGATTTGTATTAGGTGTTTAAAAATAATATTAGATGTTAACGAAATTTAAAATGTTTTAGAATTAATTAGGTCTTTATAAATTTGTATTTCTTTGGCTGTCGCTAGTGCTTTTTGGGTAGCGATGATTCTTGCACTAGTCAAGACAAAAACCATTCTCAACAGCCAGAGGGTTAATACTTGAGTGCTTATTGCTTTGATCTTTTTATGATTAGGTCTTGTCCATGCTCCTCCAAAGCATGTTTCTTTGTAGCGTATTTCGTTGCACTCACACACACAGCTCAAAAGTCATGTGTTGGTCTGTGATTATGGATCTATGCTCAAGCCATAAGGTCCAAAATCACAGTCCAACACATTTAAGAAAGGTCAGACAAGGTCGTGAATAATACTTTACCAGAATTAATGAGATATGAAGTGACAAGTTCGGTCAGACATGGTGCCAAGTCTTCGGCAATCTCCAGATACTTGATTTTCGACATAGGCAGCCAGGCAACCTTTCTTGAAAACAGGCGGATGTAAAGTTTCTGTGACTCTTCTGAAATACATTTAAACTCTTTACTGCCAGATTGTCTTTGTCAATTGTTTGTTAATTCAATGCCAAGGAGCACCAGCTGATCAGGGATTTATACAAAGTGGTGTCAGCAAGAGGCACAGATCTTCATGAGCCCCTGCAACAGTGGGGGCTCATGAGGATCTATGTCTCTTGCTGCTGGATCAGTTTACCTAGTCTTGACAAAAGGGGGTTAAGACTAAGAGACAATATTATTAAATGAATAAAAGTATAAATAAATAATTTTGAAAATGGTTCCAGTGCCCATGCAGAAATACTTCACTGTATTTTGTAACAAAATGTAAGTCCATAAGCCAGCTAAGGCTAACATTGAAACAAACAGATGGGCTTTGTGTCATCAAGTATTAATAAAAACAATCAGTGCTATTCTGTGGCTTTTGACCTTACAGCTTGAGTCACCAAGTTCAAAATCACAGACCAGCATGGATGGTTTTTATTAACTCAGTCATGAGAAGGCATGCTTATGTTGCAATGACACCAGTACTGCAGTACATTCTGGACAAATAGTGACCATCAGCGTTTCACTCAAAACACACAACACATCGTCAGTACTTGTACAGACTATATAAAATATAAACATGCAAGATAAAAATTACATCAAGATGTGTTTGGGACGGGCTACTCTTTGTTAATTTCCCAGGTACATGTATTATACAAGTCTGCCTCAGAATATTGCGGTACCTGGCAGCCATAATGTCAGATCACGTTATTCCAATAACTTTATCGCAGTACTGACTTTACAAAAGGTCAGTGGGCTGATGTCAGCCTTAGCTGGCATGAGCACAGCTGTTTATGGGCCAGCTATGGCTATCCCCAACCCAAGGACCTGTTGCTCTCCAGGCATCCCCATAGGAGCCAGAGATGTGTGCATCACATCAGGTACTGCAGTACACTAGAGCACATAATACTGGACTTTAACTGTATTACACAATTGTAAGGTATACAAAGCATGGGTTTTTATATTGTACCTGTCAAACTGTTGAAAGCCGCAACATATTTTAAATCCATTTCATTGAAGAGATGCACATAATATTCATCTTCCATAACAGTTTTCAAAACCTCCCTGAAGTTTTCAAGGTAGTATGGCACCAGATAATGTTTTTCCTCTTGCTCAGTGTCACCTTCAGCCTCTGCTCTTTCTGAATGTTCAGTTTTAGAATCACTGGTTTCCATGTCAGGTTTTGTAATTGCTTTGACATCTTTTCCCTCATGCTTGCTTGTTCCAAGAGTGGACTTACATGTAGATAAATCTGATTCATCAGCACTTTTCTTCCGCTTAAGTGACAGTTTTCCTTTCAACATGTGCTTTGGCTCAATCTTTTGAAATGTACCTTGTTTCTGCGAGTTTTTTTGTGCTCCAGATACTGATGACGTCAAATCTATTTCTTTCTGAAAACAAGGACACTCACTTTGTTCAAATGAAGGATGATTTTTATTTTCTGTCCTTTTCAGCTTTAAAGTTTCAGAACTTTGCACTGTAGAAACAGCAGTAGATTGTGAACCTAAAAAATCATCACTGCTGATGGATGGGACGCAATCATCTGGCGTGAAGACTTGACTGGCACAGTTAGACAAAACTTCACTGGATTTTCTGATTGTATGATAATCCACTGCACCATGTAATTTGCCTACATTAATCACCGCACATGACTCAGTGCTTTTCTTACTGATTGATACAGTCACATGTGCTTCATTTGAAAAATGTGTTGTTTGCAATATCTGACTTTCTCCGTCAGCTTTTCTGAGCGACAGTCGGCGACTTAATTTTCTGTTTTCACCTCTAAGGAAGTCCCCTGGAATTGCTGAAATAGGTGTACATGCATCTTTTCTGTGCATGGAATAAGTATCACTGACTGGTGAAACACTGCCCACGCTTTTCTGCTTAAAATAAGGAGAACTTTGCTCCTCCTTGATGAAAATCACGGCATCTTCTGAATCGTGTTCTTTGCCACATGTAATGCCATTTGTCTCTGCCTTGTTTTGCTCAGCTTTCTCCTGCTGTTTCTTGAAGAGGGCGGTGACAGTATTGACGTTTGCAGCCTTGGATGGTGAAATGCTTTTTTTTGCATTTGTCTTTTTATCGGATTGACCCCGCTTTGCCTTTGGACGCGCGGCACTCATTATCTGCGGGTCGTGTCTGAAACACATGCGTTGTATATGTAAAGTATGCTAAAATACAATTCGGATTTAAAGCCCTACGACTCTTTAAATCGCATACAAATTACTTTGCTTACTAATAACATTTAACAAGCTTATAATTATTACAAACTGTTTAAAAATTGCATCACGAGCATTACATCTTTTTATGTAGTTTTAAATTTGCACAATTTATTATGCACACTGCGCTGGTTTGGATTGGAACTCACAGACATGTTAGTCCACTCATGTTTTGTTATGCCCAAAAGTTCGCACTAATGACAGTTACCTCGTATGCGTCGCAAGTTCCCTCCGTTTGTTTTTTAAGAGTAATCTCCCTGGAATGTCAGAAACCGACCAATCGTGTGCGTTTATTGAAAGACTGTTCTCCGGCACAATAGTGCATCAGCTTGCATTTTCGTGTCTACATCTGAGCCATCGTGGTGTATCTGTTCTGCGGATATTCAGTCCGGGCCGAATGGGAGGAGACCGGCTATATGGATTGGTCGAACCACCAAAAAGCCGCACACAGGTCTGATGGATTTTCTCTCTCGTCTGAAACATATTCATCCACAAGCCTAGGCTTTTCAGTCACTATATGTCAGTACCATCTTACAGTCTATAATCCAGAGTATCGTCGAAAATCAACTAATTCAGGCTGAAGGCCGCCCGATGTCATGAGACTAAAGCGCCAATTCCAAATTACAAGTGAAGCGGGTCACGAAATCTTTTTCTTCTAACCCCGAGTTTTGCTTTTAACCCGAGTTTTGTGAGTGAGACCTTGACCTTTTATGAATTACTGCGGCATTATCCCATAGTAGCATTATGTGCAGCAACAGAATCCCTACAACATACTGACATGGACTAGATATTTGTTATTGTCTATCCGTGTCCTTGTCTACATGTGTGCTTGGCCTTTGCCGCCAGGTGTGACCTTGACCGTCGGCCGCATGCAGTGCTTTGATGCAAGTTATCAACGGCACATACAGCGATTCACGATTTTGAATCTCGTACCACAAAAGTCTTGAGATTCAAGTATTGTACAACGGTTTGTATTTCAGTACTTTGTGAAGTATAATGTCAGTTAGCTGTTAAGCTGATAGAACTGGCCCGAAAGAAACTCTTGTGTTGATGATGCACAACTCTTGTACCTAATCCGAAGACTGAAGAAGAAGAAGAAATGATGATGATGACGATAATAATAATAATAATAATAATAATAATAATAATAATAATAGAGTAAAACTGTTGCTGCTAGGGTTTCATGTGAAAGAAAAACAGAAGATAGTGATAGAAAACCCTTTAAAATAGAAACAAGGAACGACGTTTGGGATCAAAGATCCTCAGTTCTTCAGGTGACATGGAAACAAACACGTTTGTTTCCATTTCAATTAAAGGATCTTTGATCCGAAACGTCGTTCCTTGTTTCTATTTTAAAGGGTTTTCTACCACTATCTTCTGTTTTTCTTTCATAATAATAATAACAATAATAATAAAACCAGTCATTCTTATGTAGGTGCTTTTAGACGATTTCCGGAAATCAGAAGTAAGTAAACAACAACAACAAAACTGCCTCGAGTCTTTCGACAAAAACAGTGGATTAAAACCCGGACATAATGCTATAATACATGTCTATCCGGGTTTTTAATCCACTGTCTCGTGGAAATGTTTACTGACGTACTTCAGTCTGATTTTCGGAGGCCGCCAGAGTTCAGTGAACCGTCTCAAGGCGCCGAGAACTGATCCCAACACGCACGCTTACGCGAAACACACGCATCTACTCTGAAGACAAACACAGTGCAAGACTGACAACAACCGATCATTCACGTGGAACTTCCGAGAGGCTTTTACTGACATGGAAGCTCAGGCCCCGTACGTAAAAGGTCATCGGGACGACGTCGGCCGCAGCCGGTCGGCCCGCGCGCAGCTGCGCGCGGGCCTACTGCGGTTGACGTCGGCCCGATGGCCTTTTACTTATGGGCCAATGAGTGAGGGGTTCCAGTGACTCGTGAGTTCAACGGTGAGGTGACGAAGCGAAGATGATCGTTTCAGCCGTAGTAAAGAAGGTCAGAGACCTAACTAGTGTGTGCTCTACTTTTGAGCGATACCTTGAAAAGAGGAAGCCTACACAATGCACTCATTGAAGCGTCATTTTCAGTTGTACTCCACAGCTGTAGGCCTATTGGCAGAAACTGTTGACTGTCATATATGTGTGCACCGTAGTCTACTGATATTACTTCTGATTTTTTTAATTTAATTTTTTATTTATTTATTTTTTCCATTCTGCACACTTGGCAGTCACCTCAGTCAGTTTTGGGTCTGGCCGGTGGAAATCTAGTTTTCCAGCAGAAGGTGATGTCTTTCTTGTATATAGGCCGTTTGACATTGGCCGAGCGCATAAGGTTTTCCCCAAATATCTCCGCAAATACAAACACTTTTCTGTACCACTTTAAGAACATGTATCATTTAGTGCCAACTGACCTAATGTGGAATATTTTTTTTTACTGAGCTCCTATGATTTGTGGAATTTGCTGTACATTCGTAGAAATTTGGTGAAATGTCAAGAACAAACCATTTTCAATACCCTAAGTAAAGCGGCCCTGGCAGATTTCAATATGGAGGTCAAACATGCAGGCTTCATAATATGCCTGCGCTGTTTCAGATTTGAAAACTTGGCCAATTCACGTGAACATGGATCTTTTTTTCTTCTACTGCCGGGCTTAACATATCTGGGGCGCATTTAGGGATGTAAAATCAGTCATTTCATGAAAAAAAATCCGAAATTTTACGACTGTCCAGCAAAACTGACACATTGTTAGACCAAAGTGTTTCCCGTTATTCCAAAAAATTTGCATTTCTTTTGTTCGTCAGTACAGAGAGAATGTGCACCACCGGCGAGACAGATCAGGGAAGAACCCAACGGAGAAAGAAACACGCTTAGATATTTCAACAAACAAACAAGTATACAGTTCGCTATCTATCTTGTCCAGTGCGAAAAAGCTAAGTTGCCTCTTGTAACAGTTGTAACTGTAATTTTCAAGCGTGTTTCTTGCGCCGTTAGGCTCTTTTCTGCATTTTGCATGCTTTTTGGTCTGGATTTCGGATGACAGATAGTTCAAGAGTAGTGCCAGATTAACTTCAAGGAAGGCGTCAAGCTAATCTGACATTACCCTTGAACCATCCTAGTGGGGGTGGGCGCCAAGCCTAAAGCCAAAGACAGAGGACTACAGCTATGAATGATATGTTAACATTGTGACGCTTGATGCTGTTTTATTTATTTATTTATTTATTTATTTTTGTTGTTTTTTTGGTCGTTGTTGTTGTTTGGCGTGGGGGGGGGGGGGGGGGGGGGGAGGTTTTCTCGTGAAAGAACCTCATCCTCGGACGTGATTCGTGACAATTGTCATAATGGAGGGTTCAAAGTTTCGTGATGTACAAAATGATGTCGTCATGAACCCGTTCTGAGTGCCAGTTGTCCCATGCTGTGTTTCTGCAGTCTTTGTTAGTTTAACTCCAAAAAGCCTTAGCTGTCCCACAAATGTAGATTCAAATTGATTTCAGCAATAGGCATAGATCCTCATGAGCCCCCGAAACTGCGGGGGCTCATGAGTATCTATACCGTTTGCAGGTGGGTGGTGTTCATATTTTCTCGGCACTGAACGGGTTAATTCCTGACTGTATAACGACCCACCCCACCCAACCCCACATCCACCCATCCCCATGCCAGTCTCCTCTTCGATGTGGTACATAGTATGTAGTGCAACGAACGCGGACGAAACTAGTCCGCAGAAAAGTAATTTGCTGGCAACAGACCAAAATAGTGACTGAGTCAGCATGCTAATATCAACAGTAAATGCAGATGTTATGCAGATGGGGCGCACGTACACACGCACACACACACAAACACACACAGGGAGACAAAACCATCAGAGTGGGTTACCTACCATTTTATGTGAAAATGGGTTCCCATATTTCTATTTATTTTAGGGCTCTGGATTTGATGCGAATGTTTAGAACTCACCTTGTAACTAAGCTCTACAACTTAAAATAAAAAAGACATTTTCTAGAAACAGAACCACTGGATGGAGAAAAAAATGGGTCTCTACCAGTAAAGTGGGTGCCTCTCACACAAAAACTGGCATTACAGTAGAAATGGGTGTCCTTATCAAATCATTCATTTTAGCATGGACATCTCAAGAAAATTAGGTGTCTGTAATAAGGTAAAGTTCACGGAATATTTGATGCTTCTTTTCCACATTTATTTGATTGTTGTCATTCTTTTTTCAACTTAATGTATATTCCTTCTTTTTCCTGCATTAAAAATGTAAAGCACAATGACACAACACACAGTGAACAAATACCTCACTAAAAATACCTCTGGTTGATTTTCTAATGATTGTTTGGGTGGGGTTGTGAGGGGAGGGTAGGGGAGGGGTGGGGGTGAAGGTCGGGAGGGGGTGGGGTGGGGGGGTCATCACTTTGGGTTTTATAGAGCTGCTGAATGCTCTCTTATGAATGAAAGATTTTAATTATCCCTGGAATCAGGAGGTCATTTCTGAGGCGCGCAACGAGTTGCACATCAAACCACCCACATTTGGAGTGCACCAGATGGATCCAGTTGGACAAGTCCCACATTCCACACTATAGGACAGCTAAGACTGAGAAGCAATCGCGCGTTGTGGAAGGTTTAAAACTAAGAAACTGTTGTTTTTAGAAGCGTGTAGGGCAACAGTTTTTATTAAAACGGTTTTAAAACCTCTCCTTATACTCAACTTTTGTTAATGTTAAAAGTGTTTTCATTTACAGGCGTGTCGTAACTGTTATGCATCTATTCCAACGTAATAGTGCTGGATATCATAGTTTTCCCATTGTCGCCTTCTCTCTTCACTCAGCACTCGACTTTCCAGTCCTTCCCTCAAACATGCAGCATTCACACAAACAATACTTTACTATTACACCCTTTGGCAACATTAGGTGTTTTTTTTTTCTTCTCTGACCTAGCATTACATACTGCACTAAACGACCGACTGCAGCAGACGACGCACCTAACGACACTGACTATGTGACGTCATTTGCATTCAATCAATTTGTGCATACAATCTGACAGGAGTTGCAGTCAAAACGAAAGCATAACACCAACAAACACACAAACAAAGCAACAGGTTGAACCAAAAGACACAAGACAACAGCAGCCTCCCCCAAAGTCTATACGTCCTCTCTCACACTGCGCACTCATACAATCACTTCACTTCTTAGCAACCGGCGCACGAATATAATTATAGGCTAAGTCAAAGAAAAACAGAAGATAGTGGTGGAAAACCCTTTAAAATAGAAACAAAAAAAAACGATGTTTTGGATCAAAGATCCTTCTTCATCTGACATGGAAACAAACGTAGAAAACGTATAGGAGACAGTCTCAAAAGGTGACAACAGAAATGGGACATGAAGGTGCTAAAGTCAAATTTGAAATGCACTTATGTAATCTGTGTGTTTGAACACTTTAATATATCTATTATATGGAAAAGCAGGTGAAAAGACAGTGCAGTGTATAGTTTTAAAGATATTTGATGATTATGCTCGCCAAGTGGAATGTGTCACGCGTGACAGCAGACAAAGTCTTGAGGTAGAAACACTCATATAAAAGGTAGAACTGGACTTGGAGAGTTGGTATTTGATAGAAGAACACACTAATATGGTGAAATGAATCAATTCAAACTCATTTTAAAGTGTCTATCAGTTTAAAAAGCAATTATCACTTTGTCCGTTGTCACGTCCGACACAAAACATAATTAATAAATTAAGTAATGAGATAACAGAACCAACACAAATGTCCAAAACAATCTAGATTTTATTCAGTGGAACTCCTCCATAAGAATTGACTGCAACACTGATCAACATCAAACAAGCATTTTCTCCAAACAAAATAGTGTGTTGATCGTGACAAACCCCATGATGGACAAAGTCTCGAAACTGAAATGAAGAAAATCACTTTATCATCAGGACACATTTTGAAGACAAGCATCACAAACGTTGAGATACTAGACTAGGTCAATATTACACTCAGAAATGAACTGGTGCATTCGTAAAAAATAATCCATAAATGGAAAATGCGTGTTGATTGTGACACGTTCAGTATGGACAAAAACAGGATGTATGTAGCTGATAATCCATGTCAAAAAAATGTATTTGGGATTAAGTTGGATGGTTGTACATTGCTTAACATCCTGACAGCAACAAGACTTTCTCAGGATGTGGATTAAATTGGAGATGTGGTTAAAATTACTGGCAACAAATACAGAAGGGAGAAAATGGTCTAAAAAATTGTTTAAAACTCAACTGGATTTCATGTTTTTGGATAAATAAATGTGTTAGAGAACAAAGTGTAGTTTTATTGGTATAAAATGAAGAACATGGTATTTGCAAAGAAAATTCTCCGCAAAGTCTAACACCACCAGTGCAAGCAGGGGACAGTTGCTGATAGCTGCCTTGCAAGTTTTGAATCAATTGGTTGTGCCGACACCAGAAAACAAACGCTTGGAAAACAACTCCAGTTCTTTCATCAAAAGACTGATCAGCTGATCTACAGTGCCCTCTTTGTTGACAAAGTCAAGTAGATTTTCCCTTTTGTACCATCTCCCATGCTGTCCATTTCACCGTCTCTGGTCCTACTGTCAGGTTGGCATACAAATGGCTTTGCACATTTTGCACACCACATGCGTCACACACAATTGATTTATGCAGTCCAGCGTTGGGGGTGAACACAGGCTGGCTTCTGAAAGGTTTTTGCGTCGATCAATCTGGGCTTCCAGGTGTTTATTTAGAACGCCCAGCTTCTTGTCGACACTTGTGCAGATTTCACATAGACACTGTCGGTGAGATTGATTGCCAGCGGCGAGGATATGGGGCGGTATCTGCCTGTAAAAGGTCGTGCATGAAACCTTCAGCTCGGGATGTGTTAGACAAAAGTCTTTGTGAAGCCTTTTCACTTGTTTGGAAAGAATTTGTTTCTGTTTCATGGTTCTTTTGTCCACTGACCTTTTTCTAGGCAGATCTACAGCCACATCTTCGAGGTAACTATGAACAGCAGCTGCTGCTGCAGACATATTTTTTGCGTATTTTCCCGTTGACCATCCTGTTTCTTGTACATGTGTACCGTATCAAGCAGCAGTTTCCTGGCAGCCAGGCACTTCTTGCTAGGTTTATGCTTGCGTTTGTCCAGTTCTGACAGAAACCTCTCTTTTACCAGTTTTGCAGAAGGTGACTCTAGAACGTCACTAATGGCTTTACGCTTGCGGGGCAATTTCTTGGCAAAGCATGTGATGACAGAAAAAATGTGCCCAAACAAACTCGGCATCTTGCAGACAGCCTTCTTAGCCCTGTTTATGGCTTTCTTGTCCCCAGCTTCACCACACGAAGTCGGAGTCTGTTGAAGGTCACTAGTGGGTGCTGGCTTGTCTGCAGATGGTGGAGCTAGTGGTTGAGCTGAAACAAATGAGATCCAATGCTAAGTCAAACAGTACAAACAATTACAACACTCATACTTGCCGACTTTGGTTAGGATGGCAACTTGTGATTTAAAATCACAGCACGATATTGGTAAGATAGTAGACTTCAATAACAATTTAATAAAAAGCAAAGGGAAAGATCCCCACACCGTGTGTGCTGGAGCTCAGAAAAAAATTAACATGAGATCTTACCAAGTTCCACAACAGTTGATCTGCTCTTGTTCTTGCGACACCATGCAAGGGCCTTCCCACGGTGCCGTTGTTTTTGCTGGGAATTCCATTGCTCCCGTTCTTTTCTCTTCTGCGCTGCCCACAGCATTCGTTGTGCAGCCACTACAGCATCCTCAAAGTGTTGTTTTGCGCGGGTGGTCCTTTTCTCTGCTAGTGGCCGACTGCCCTCTGCCCAGCCTTAATCCTTTCTCTGTAAAACAGTAATGAAAATACATTTTGCAGTGTGCGTTGGAACTGGTCCAGAAGATTGGATCAGCTTACTTCAATACAAAAATTTACACAGGATACTAATGGTTGTTGCTTTTTTAAAAACAAAACGCAGTGTAGTTTTTTACATCGCAAGTAAAACAAAACAAACCTGCGCTGTTTTTGACGCAGTCTGTCTTGTTCTCGGCGCCGCTGCAACTCCTAGTCAGTTTTGGGTCGTTGACGGTTTCTGTGATTTCTGTCCAAATCCTTCAGCATACCTCGCTTGATCAGATTTCAGCGAGTCTCTGTAAGCTCTGCATCTTTCAGCATTGCTTTTATTCAGGGAGTTTTGTTGCAAGAGGAGGCCTCAGGAGGACCCACAGACCTACAACTTAGTACAAGTACAAAATGAAAAATAAAATATTACAACAGTCTAAAAAGAATGCCTCAAACTTATATCATAGCAACCTAGTTAGTAGTATTTCTGTCAGTTGTGGAAAAAAGCTTACTAACACAGTAACAACATATCAAATTCGTGCTCAGGTTTTAGTACAATGCTACTTTCATTTTATAAACTAGGAGTTTGTTTATCAGCCTCGCTTAGTCCTTATGGAATATGTCACAATCGACTAGGTATCACGCAGAACTTTGGCAAAAATAACAACAAATAAAATATTGCTCATGTTTCTGGGATGAGGTATTCAAACTAAAATAAAATGTGTAATAGTAGTCACAGTCAGCACTATCAAAAGGAGAAATGGGAACGCATGAGTCGTCCGTGACAAAGACAAAGGACGGAAAAACTGTGAGCACTTTATCTTTCGAGCCGAAGGTCACGGTCGACAGCACAAAGGGTGGGTGTGAAAGCAACCACAACATTTTAAGCCATTCTTACAAACGCAATTTGCAAAAGCAATCAAAAGAAGTACGCCTAAGCGCAAAGTATTAAGTACCATGTTTTATCTGGACCACAAATATAATTCATGTGTCGTCCGTGACAAAGACTCAAAACTTGTTTTGGTCCTCGTATGAGGAAATGGGCAACCATGTGCGAACAAGAATAAAGTGGGCGCTTTGTAATATGTAAAAGAATCGTATTTTGCAAGTGAATGGCGATAATACTAGTACATTTATTAGCATTTCATAACTATGCTGTGAAACTGACAAAATTCAATGTCGATTGTGACTCTTGAGTCGACCGTGACATCATAAACAGTACAGACAAAATTCTAAAACCAACCTTCTCTCCTGGGTGTCGCCATCTTGCTCAGAAACAATCACGTCACGTTCTCGCGAGATCTTCCAATTTGCATATTAGTCAACTCGGAAGCTCGAGTACGCTGCCTCGCGGGAGGTAGCCTCAAATGATCGATCGTGACAAATCGACAAAAATCGGCGTGGTTCATTTCAAAACGCTGTAACTGCTACAGGATTAAAGTCTAACCTCGCACAGCCCGAATTTCTGAATACAGCGATGGTGTGCGATTGCCTGGTGATATTTGTTAATAATCATTTCTTTGGCTTTTTTTTCACAAGCTCGTCTTATTCAGGCTGCTCTCCGACAAAGCGTGTCCAGATCGACCACGTAATTTTGAGAAGACGATTTTTCTTTGAATTTGTGAAAATGTACGCAATTTTACTTGAGACACAAGTAATTTAGGTATACAACAACAAATTAACACCACAAACCACGGACTTACTGCATTATTACAGATCACAGAAGTACTCGTCCGTACCGCACACACCAGAGTCCCTTTTTCAAACATGATAAAAAGCCCCCAAAACTATATTTTTATTTCATACCTTGTAAACGGTCACCAGTGTAGATTTGGTTTTATCTTATGTATCTCTTCAATCATTTCTCTTGACACTGGTACAACCATAAATTGATAACTTTATTTCTGATAAATGTTTTTAGCAAATAAAGAGGATGGGGGTAGTGACCAACCACCTTTTGAGACAGTCTCATAGGCTAAGTCGCTGGTGAACGTATACATGAATCTCAAATTTGAGACTAGACATGACCTTCCTCCACATCACCCCGGAAGTATATCACAACTCAACACTTTTTTTAACAAAACAACCACACCCTCAAATAACAAACCTAATTTTGTAGGAACATAAACAATTTACTCCCTCAAACAACAAAATTCCCCCCCCCCCCTCCCACACCCTTCCTGACCCATATCAGCTATGAAGTTATTTATAGCTGAGAAGGGTGATGTCACATACACACGCCCATTTTCGGGGTTCTGTGCGCGCACACACACACACACACACACACACACACATTGCTGGGAGGGACAAGTTTAAACACACTACAGGCGTGTCTGTTAAACACAAAAGTGCGCGTGTTAACGCCAAAATGAGGAAAAAAAAATGATCTTTTTATTTTTTTATGAATCTTTACCCCAAGACAATGCAGAAACAACCCTCAGAAAAAATGGATGTCTGACTTGGGCACCCAGATTTTTACACACACCCATTTTCCATAAGGATGGTAAAGACAGTCACCCATTTCAGGTCTTTCGTGTACACACACACACACACACACACACACACACACACACACACACACACACACACACACACGGAGACTAAACCCTCAGAGTGGGTTACCTACCATTTTATGTGAAAATGGGTTCCCATATTTCTATTTATTCTAGGGCTCTGGAGTTGATGCGAATGTTTAGAACTCACCTTATAACTAAGCTCTACAACTTAAAATAAAATAGACATTTTCTAGAAACAGAGCCACTGCATGGAGAAAAAATGGGTTTCTCCCCCAAAAGTGGGTGCCACTCACACACAACTGGCATTACAGTGAAAATACCTCACTAAAGATACCTTTGGTTGATTTTATTATTATGATTGTTTGGGTGGGGTTGTGAGGGGGTTGGGGGGGGCGGGGGGGGAGGGGGGTCATCACTTTTGGTTTATAGAGCTGCTCAATGCGCTCTTATGAATGAAAGATTTTCATTATCAGTGGAATCAGTAGGTCATTTCAGAGGCGCGCACTGAGTTGCACGTCGAACCACTCACAAATACTCATTTGGAGTGCACCAGATGGATCCAGTTGGCCAAGTCCCACATTCCACACTATAGGACAGCTAAGACTGAAAAGCAATCGCGGCGTTTATGGCACGGTACAAGGTTTAAAACTAAGAAAATGTTGTTTTTAGAAGCGTGTCGGGCAAAAGTTTTTATCAAAACTGCTTTAAAACCTCTTTTAACTCAACTTTTCTTAATGTTGAAAGTGTTTTATTGTACATTACTTAACGTCCCGACAGCAACAAGGCTTTCTCAGGACGTGCCTGCACTGCTTGTGAAAAAACAAACAAAACAACTAAACAGAACATTGAATGTATGTCGCCAGCCGGTCAAATACATTAAATAAACCTAACACATGGGGCCTAAATAAAGCTAAGACCATTTAGCAACACATATCCAATATCAAGAGCTACAGGCAGTGCAGACAGTAGGGAGAGTTTTAAAAAGGCAAATACAGGTGAATGGACAAAAGGCCGACAGAAACACATGCCCCAGAATAGAGAGAAAAACCCACCCTGTCGGGCTGACTAAGGTGCCCCTGGGAAATAAAAAGTAGTTAACCCTACCCAAGTCCCCCAGGGCAGACCCGGGTGGGGTTAAAAGTGTTTTAATTTACAAGCGTGTCGTAACTGTTATGCATCTATTCCAACGTATAGTGCTGGATATTTTTCCCATCCTTGCCTTCTCTCTTCGCTCAACACTCGACTTTCCAGTCCTTCCCTCAAACACCCCCAACCGGGTCTGCCCTCAACACTCGACTTTCCAGTCCTTCCCTCAAACACCCCCAACCGGGTCTGCCCTGGGGGACTTGGGTGGGGTTGGCTACTTTTTAGTTCCCAGGGTCACCCTGGTCAGCCCCACAGGGTGGGTTTTTCTCTCTATTCCAGGGGCATGTGCTTCTGTCTACCCTTGGTCCATTCACCTTCATTTTCCTTTTTAAAACTCTCCCTACTGTCTGCGCTGCCTGTGGCTCTTGATATTGGATGTGTGTTGCTAAATGGTCTTAGCTTTATTTAGGCCCCATGTCGTAGGTTTTATTTAACGTATTGGACCGGCTGGCGACATACATTCAATATTCTGTTTAGTTTTTGTCACTAGCAGTGCAGGCACGTCCTGAGAAAGTCTTGTTGCTGTCGGGACGTTAAGCAATGTACAATCAATCAACCTTCCCTCAAACGGACAGCATTCATACAAATAATACTTTACTATTACATCCGAAAATGGCCCATCCAAGCCTGCACTCTTTTAACTGCACTAAACGACTGACTGCAGCAGACGACGCTGACTCTGTGACGTCATTTGTATTCAATCAATTTGTGCATACAATCCAAAAGAAGATGCGGCATTGATAACATCAACAAACCTACAAGTAAAGCAACAGGTTGAACCAAAAGGTCGGGCAGGACAAAAGACAACAGCAGCCTCAACCAAAGTCTATACGTCCTCTCTTACAATGCGCACTCATACAATCACTTCACTTCATAGCAACCGGCGCACGAGAATACATATGCTAAGTCTTAAATTAAATCACTAGACATGACCTCCGACAACATCACCCCGGAAGCATAACACACTTTTTTTTATTTTATAAAACAACCACACCCTCAAATAACAAACTTAATTTTGCAGCAACATAAACAATTTCCTCCCTCACACAAATACAATACCCCCCCCCCCCCCCCCCACACGCCCCACTACCTTTCGT
>BTPG01000001.1:93641099-93703599 GCA_036245525.1 Semisulcospira habei
CTCCGTTTCACTTCGGCTCACCGACGCAGTCAACCACCGATCAGGTATTAAGTTATTTATAGCTGAGAAGGGTGATGTCACACATACTCGCCCATTTTACCGGTTTGTGCAAACACACACACTGCTGGGCAAGTTCAAACACACTACCACAGTGTATTTTAAGCACAAAAGTGTGTGTGATAACCTCAAAGTGGGAAAAACTGATTTGTTTTTAATCTTTTATAACTTCTTAAAGCATGACAATGCAGAAACAACCCTCAGAAAAAATGGGTGTCTGACTTGGGCACCCAGATTTTTACACACACCCATTTTCCATAAGGATGGTAAAGACAGTTACCCATTTCAGATCTTTTGTCTACACACACACACACACACACACACACACACACACACACACACACACACACACACACACACACACACACACACACACACACACACACACACACACACAGAGAGAGAGAGAGAGAGAGAGAGAGAGAGAGAGAGAGAGAGAGAGAGAGAGAGAGAGAGAGAGAGAGATACGTTCTCTCTCGCGAGCGCGAGTGCGCCGGTACACATTTCCACAGTCTGTTTCTCAAACGCTACCTTTTTTCCATTGTCTCTAATATCCAAATAAATCTTTTCGGAAGTGGGGGTGGGGGTGGGGGTGGGTGGGTGGGTGGGGGGTAACCCAAAGTTTTATTATGTTGACTCTTTGTGCAGAAATGTTGAAAGGAGTTCAGTTGCAATTTTTGTAGAGGAACGTCAAGCTGACTTAAATAGAAGTATTCAGTCTCTTTGTACAGAATTTATAAACACAACTTAAAAAGAGAAATATACCTCTCACACCCACTAGATATTAATTATACATTCATCGAATTTCACTGCAATTGTCACAAATGACAACTTGAACAAGGAATTTAGCTCTACATTTATGATAGAACGTATTTTTAACCCTTATCATTCGGAATACACCAGTGTGTGAAATAAGTTTGGCTAAAATAGTTCAAGGGTAGTGCCAGAATATTCTGGTACCACCCTTGAACTAAAGCCATTGGTCTATATCCTTATCTGTAAGTACTATAATGTAGCTTACATATGGCAGTGTACAAATTTGAAGTATGATATGGGTTAAGATCGTGTCACGAACGTGCGATGAATATCACTTATTTAGAGAATGTCCCATATGTTCGCCATCAGGAAAACTTTTTTCCCGCTTTGAAACACCGTTGCTGAAACTAGTACACGATTAACGTGTGTTTTCTTTGCACCTGAAGTGAGGTAGAGATTATTTTGGGTTTGAACTTTGAAGCACATCTTATCAACGTCATATAATTATTTTTCCTGGTTTTGAAAGCAGCCTTTCCCATAGAACTCAGTCTTTTGTGGCAGGAAAGCATATTGAAAGTAGACTCCTGTACATGTTTTGCATTGTGCATGCCGACCATATTCAACATTCTGAAGACTTTTTGTCCAGATACAAAATGCATGTTGTTCGTCTGTTTTCCAGTCTACCGGCTCTAAGTGTAGACCTGCTCTTTTTGATTAGCGGAAATGGGATTTTTAACTGGACAAGCATGGTCTTATACGTCTGGTCTTACAGGCACACGCCAGGCAGACTGGAATCCTTCTCCGAACCTTTTCATATAAAATCACTATGTTCAGCTGAACACCTGAATGTTGGAAATTTTGTTTTTGTAACTCATTTAACCAATCCGCACTCAAAGACTCACAAAAACTCTTATGTTCAAGCTTTATCAGGACTGCATGAGACACAATACCGATAGTAGCCCTCTCTATTATATTATTATTACATGAATACATGTTTTATTTTTTATTTTATTTTAAAATATTTGTTAGACTCCTTCCGTACATGTTTTGCATTGTGCATGCCGACCATCTTCAACATTCTGAAGACTTTTTGTCCAGATACAACATGCATTTTGTTCTTATGTTTTCCAGTCTACCGGCTCTAAGTATAGACCTGCTCTTTTTGATTAGTAGAGATGGGATTTTTAACTGGACAAGCAAGGTCTTATCCGTCTGGTCTTACAGGCACACGCCAGGCAGACTGAAATCCTTCTCCGAACCTTTTCATATAAATCACTATGTTCAGCTGAACACCTGAACGTTGGAAATTTTGTTTTTGTAACTCATTTAACCAATCCGCACTCAAAGACTCACAAAAACTCTTATGATCAAGCTTTATCAGGACTGCATGAGACACAATACCGATAGTAGCCCTCTCTATTATATTACATGAATACATGTTTTATTTATTTATTTTATTTAAAAAATATTTGTTATTGATTTCTTTTTAATTCGCTTATATATTTATTTATTAAGTATTTATTTAATTTTGGATGGAAGGAATTCCTTGATGCACACAATCACTAGTGGTATGGTGGTGACCACCAAGGAGAGGAAAGGAAGGAATTTGCCATTACACATACATCTGTGCATGTTCATAATCTATCCTTTCCTTAGCATGCACATTCATATGTCCCAGGTATCTCTGACTTATTTTTAAAAATTTATTATTATTTATTTAAATTTATTATTCATTTCTTTATTTATTTTTCTTTATTTGTGATGTAGGTTATGTACATACACATCAGCATCCAACATGAGAACATACTTGTACACATATAATGGTAATATATGCCATACCACCCGCTCCCAACCCCACCCCACATACACACACAAAACCACAGAACACTCATCAAAAGACATGCACATCTGTGTATGTTGATATTATATCCATTACTCAGCATTCATAATGTGCCAGGTATCTTTGACTTTATTTTACTATTTATTTATTTTTGTTTGTAATGTGGTGTCATCAGCATACAACATGAGAATATACACATATATGGTAAAAGTTGCCATACCGCCCGCTCCAAACCCCACCAAAGGTACACATAGCGCAGAACACCCACCAAAAGACATGCACATCTGTGCATGTTCATAATCTGTCTTTTACTTAGCATTCACATGCCCCAGGTATCTGTGACTTACTTTATTTATTTTAATTAATTAATTAATTTATTAAATTATTTATTTATTTATTTATGTTTAAATATAAATACATAAACACACAAAACCGCAGAACATCCACAAGACATACACAAATGTATACTAATGAGCATTAGTGGACTGTAAAACCTATATAGAAACCTGAGGTTAAGAAAGTGGCTTGTATTGACTGCTTGTATGTTATCTGCCCACCTACAAATCTCATTTATACAGTTATTCCGCACTGCACATGCCGCCATCAGTTCCGTGAACAGTACTGTTGGCCTCATGCACACATGCACAGGCAGGGCCGGATCCAAGGGGTGTGTGGGGGGGTGCTTTGGTACTACAGCACCCCCCTCGGCTTAAAAAAGAAAAATCATTTACTACCAGGCCACAACATGGACCGACAGGAGGGGGGTGTTTGGTTTAATGTTATTGCAGACCCCCCCCCCCCCCACCCCCGCTTTTAGGTATCTTCGGACCCTGAAAGCACCCCCCTCCCCCCCGCGCTATTAGGTATCTTCGGACCCTGAAAGCACCCCCCCCCCCCTACCATCCCCACCCGCTTTTCGATTTTTTTCGGACCCTTGAAGCATGCGCCTCTTCTCTGTTCACCCCCCCCCCCCCCCCCCCGCTTTTCGATTTCTTCGGACCCTGGAAGAGCACGCGCCTATTCTTTCTGCCCCCACCCCCCCCCCCCCCTCGCTTTTTGATTTTTTTTTGACCGCTTTTTGATTTTTTTGGATCATGGAAGCACGCGCCATTCGCTCTTGAACAGTATAAAGTTTTTATATTGTCGTTCAGCACCCCCCCCTCCCCCTTAAAAACTGATTGATCCGGCGCTGACAGGGGCACCAACACTTAGAGATACGGCCACACCTGATAACAATAACAGAACTATATTTGATCGCAGACGCACCGACAACACCACACAAATAATGTAACAATACTTGGAGTCGGTACTTCGCTAATTTATTCAGTAACAATTTCATTTAAGTTTTGAGTAAATCAAGCAATTGTAACAACAGCAGTACGTTAGAATGTTCACCCAGCCCTCATTTGAAAAGTCACACAAGACTGATCCAGTCAGTAGCGAGTGTACCCACCGTTTATAGCCAAGCATTCAATGCAGCGTTGGCGCATGGAATTCACCAGGGTTCGGAGAATATGTTGTGGGATCGCTTCCCACTCTTGATGCAGGAACTGAGTCAGCTGGGGGGCGCCTTGAGGTAGGGAGGGGGGGTGTGGTTGCTGACTACACGTTGCCCCATCACGTCCCAGAGGTGCTCGATGGGAGCCAGATCAGGTGAACGAGCTGGCCACTCCATCCTCCTGATGCCCCGTTGCTCAAGGTACTCATCCACCACACGGGCGCGATGAGGTCGAGCGCTGTCGTTCTGCAGAACAGCATTGAAACCTATGGCTTGGAGAGCTGGCTGGATGCGGGGCTGCACAATCTCGTCCCGATAGCGCAGTCCAGTCAGGGTGCCTCGATGACGTGGATGGGGGTCCTGCCTTCCCTGCTGAAGACTGCCCAGACCATGACTGAGCCTCCTCCGTAGCGATCAACCTCTTGGACGCATCTATCCTTGAATCGCTCGCCCTGGCGTCTCCAGACCCTCACCCTGCCGTCGTTGAAGGACACAGTGAACCGTGACATCAGTAAACAGAACCTGAGTCCACTGGAGTCTGTTCCACCTCACATGTTGACGACACCAGGCAACCAGGGCTCTGCGATGAACCGGAGTGTGGGGTATTCTCACTGCTGCTCTGCATAAAGCCAGGCCAATTTCGCGCAGACGTCGGCAGACTGTGCTTCTGCTGATGATAACGTTTGCAGCGTGCATCAGCTAACGTCGCAGAGTGGTTGACGTGACAGTTCGGTCGCGCAGAGCCGCCACACAGAGGTATCTGTCCTCCCTTCTGCTGGTGCAGCGTGGACGTCCTGAGCAGGGTCGTCGGTCTGCCCTTCCAGTTTCTTGGAATCCTGCCAGCAGCCTCTGGATCACTGAATGGGACACCCCAAGACTTCTCCCAACTTCTCGTCCGGAAATTCCATCCTGCAGCCATGCTAGCGCCCGGCCTTGATCTACTGGCGTTACGCTTCGTCGTGGTGGCATGGTTAGAAAAGTGACAGTTATGCCCCTACTGTACCGGTATTTGTAGCGAAACAGAAGTGCTCAGTGTTCACGACTGACCCCTTTAGCACGTGCATCACAACTTTACCGAGTTTTTCCACCTGCCTGCCTTTGGTACGCTTGCCAATATCGCACAGCTTTTCACAAAAACTGACGATGTTTCACGTGCATTTGACACGTTCGTGGAAATTGATGAATTGTTGTCTATTGTTCCCTGTACATTGGACTGTCTAAGGTCAACTTTTAACCCATTTGGATCGAAAGAACATTGTACTTTATTGGCGTACTTGCGACGATAAACAATGACACAGAAAAGTGGGGTGGCCCTTAAGTTTTGACCCTTAGTGTAATATGCATATGCAACCACCAGTTCTGTAAATAACACCTTTGTAAGCAGCATCAGTGGCCAAATGCACACAGACATCACAGATGATGCCACCACTGATCACTTCAAACAGGCTACCCAATACACATTGATCAGTGATACCGCGAACTAGCCTGCACATGCAGATATCAGTTCTGTAAACAGTACCCGTGGCTACATGCACATAGACACCAAACTTAAAGACGCGGCCACAACTAACATCTCAAACAAAACGCTATACCTACACACACATATCAATGATACAGTCAACCTCCGTGTGTGCTAGGCTGGGCAGGCTTAAAGTATGGAACTGTAAATCTTCAAGCGAAATGACAAAGCCAGCAAGAAAATATGAAAACAGCAGCAAGTACATGTATTTTGTGACTCATTGAAATAAAACACAAGAACACATTGAGCCCAATGGTGATATGAGTGGGTGATGGAAACAGTGAAAAAAATAGTACATGTACATTTATTCTTGGAGAAGAAAATCTGAAGATTTTGATTGCTGTGGTTGATTTCTTTGAGGCAGGACTGTCACTTGACTTCCCTGCCCACCCCCCCACCCCCCCCCCCTCGCAACTGCACACCAAGGCTGTACTGTCAAGGATCAAGATGTAATAAGCCCTTTGCCATGAATTTAATAATTATGTGCATGGGTATGTGCTGATGAATGGGGTGTACTTCTCTCTGCTTTGAGAAAATAAGTCAGCTTGTTAGGTAAACACATTTGACAATGTAATTTAGCTGTGACAATGAAAGGCAAGAATTAGTCTCGCGTAAGTACTGATGTGCAGCTACCTTCATTTTAAATGCCAGCTATTGATGATTAATGTGCATCCGTATACGTTTCGTAAGGGGATATTGCATTAGGACTGACACAAGCATCGTATGGGTGGTGTGATGGTCCACAGCATTTTGTGTCATGTCCTGTGTAAATCAAATATCAGCGACATAATCAATATTTTTAAATAGTATTGATCATATTTCCGTCGGAACATTACATAAAACACACAATTAATCACATTGTTTTGAGACGATATGCTTGCCGTTAGCTCCCCGCATATTACTGCTTATTGCGCTATCGGGACCACATGCAAAGAGTGCCGAGTGTAAACAGATAGGAGCGCTAATTATTTGAATGCATTACGTGATTAGCACATCTTGTCTCCCGCAAAGTACAAATTATTTTCAGTCATTTATTGTGAGTTATCTCCAACAAAAGTTGACAATATTATTATATTTAACTGTGACTCCAGGCGGTCAAATTTATTGAAGCAAAGTTTCTAATGTCGATAGCGTAAACAGCTGGTCCCCAAAATAAAACTGCAAATGGCGGAAAATCGTCTGTCGATAACGTCGGTACAAACTTAGCTACAGAAAAATGTCTCCATCTTCCGACAGAACAATTTTGACATGGGCTTAATGTATTTATCCTATATTTATTTTGATATACCCAAACCTTTGTTACTCTGAAGAAAATCACTATATCGTAAACGGCTGATCGTCTATGAAGGGCATCTGCTAGACTATTGTCATGTACTGACTGCAAGCGGATTGTGCAATTTAACTCTGAAAACGAGGAATTTAACTCTGAAAACGAGGACTTTGAAGGCAAGTGCTGGTCTGACTGTCAAATTTCATCCAGGAACGAGCAAACTTTGCTGTCCATTTACTCATTGATACGAACATATGCATATATTTTATTTTGTGAAATATCTTCAACTTCGATCTTTCTCTTGAAACAGTTCATATTATAGGGTGCAATGACCTTGACCTTCAAAATTATCTGCAATAAGGAAACACTATTTTTGACAGAGGCTCAGATGCAACAGAAAGTTGATTGCTTTGATTAATTACTCAAACCGTTTATCATAAATGGTCTCAAACGGCCGTGTGGTGTCATCACTGAAGACGATACTTTCTTGTCCTGTAGCGGTATCCCTAGCAAACAGTTCAATGAGGACTGGTTGGCCTCTGATGATGATGGGGCGGTCCGTGGCGCAGTGGTTAAGGCGCCTGCCACCAATGCCAAAGGTGCGAGGTTCGAAAACGGGTTCCGGCGTCGGACTTTTCTCCCCCCCCTCCCCCCCTCCCCCCCCCCCCCACTTTGGTACCGGTTTCAGGCCACTTTACAAATTTCAAATACAAGCGATCAAAAATCTCTGTAACTTCAGTAGCTGAACTGGCCCTTCGTCTGTCTTGTACTGTGTTTGTCTTAAATGGCGTAAATCCGTGTCTGTTACGTGAGTGTGCGTGTTGGGTTTCAGTTCGCGGCGCTTTGAGTCGATTTGCCCAAAAATTGAGAAAAAGCGCCTATATAATAACGGTATTAGTATTATTATTTTATGATGAGGAGAGACTAGGGGCATTTTTGTAAGAGTTTTCAAAACTGCCAACGGCAACATTTTCTCCGTGTTTGTTTATTTTTTGTTTTTATTTTTTTTAATTTTTTTTTTGGGGGGGGGGTGGAGGTGGGGGTGGGGGGAGAGGGGAGGGGATGGATGGGGAGGTGGTGGTGGTCAATCGTCATTGTAAATAAAGACCGACGATTTTTGAGTTAAAAATTTTTTTTAATCGCTGGCATATAATTACGACATCGAGTTATGACCATATGCGGTCAGAAAAATCGATCGTAGCACGCGTTTGAAGCGACACAATTTCAAAACCGAAGTTTTTTTTTGCAGACTACGGACTCTTTGCTGTGCTGCTACAATCAAAAGCAATGCGGTAACATGATAGTTCAAGGGGGGTGCCAGAATAGCTTGGCGCCTATAGGCGCCAAGCTATTCTGGCACCACCCTTGAACTATCATGCTTGTCTTTGCTGTTGACCGATTAATCAGCTTACCCATAACCGTGTCACAAAATCAGCGGTCGCACGCGGCGCCGAAAACGCAAAAGAAAATAAAATTCATTAATTAATTTAAAAAAAAATTGTACAAGAAAAAATCTCTGTATAACTTCAACCTTTCGTCTGAAAGATGCCGTCATTACTTTTAAACTTCGACAAGTTTAAGTACTTTAATCACGTCTGAAAGTTAGCGGGTGCAGAAAACGAGACCTATACGGGAAATCTGAGCGAAGGCCACGTACGTCACTGATCGCAGTACTAACATTTTACGTATTATGCGATCAAAGACAGTATATTATACTGTCTTTGATAAGATCAAACTTTGCAGTTGTCTTAGCTGATTTTCACACCTAACGCTTACAGGTCATAATTTGTCATAATAGGCCTTCTATCCGACAGCCGGGACAAACAGCAGACTTATGTAAACACCGTTTATGAAAAATCATATTAATCATATTAATGAGAAGATAGTTGTTTTTTTTTCGTAAATGAAAAATCAAAGTTATGTTAGCTGTTTAAATTAACTCCGAAAGGTGGAGCCGAAAAAGGGCTTTAAGATCACAATTTGACCTAATCGTACTCGACATCCGAGACAAATTGTAGGCTTATGTAAATATCATTTTGAAAAATCACGCGATTATTAATGAGAAAATTGCATTTTTCGTTAAAAAATTCAATTGTTTTTAGATTAATCCCAAATAATTCGTGAAATTAATCCCAAAAACGTGAAACTATTTTTTCCCAAAAAATATTTAATTATCACTCAAAAGGTTGAAGAGTTACAATGCTGGTTAACGAACTCATTCAGTGCATTCTATTAATCTAGCGATATGCAAAATATCTAGTAAAAATAAGAACAATTACGGACTGCAGTGTGGATCAGCCGGTTTTGTAAAACGGCCATTTTCTCGCCAATGTACATCTTAATAATAATAATAATAATAATAATTTGAATTAAAAAAAAAACGTTTTAAAAAAAAACGCCTCGAGATTATTCTTTTAGCGACAATATGATGAACTTTCAAGACTGGCCGTCCTCAAACTCGGGCTCTAGTCGCTGTCACACACACACACACACACACACACACACACAAACACACACACACAAACACACACACACACACACACACACACACACACACACACACACACACACAGGCGCACATTAGCCTCACAGTGGGTTACCTACCATTTCATGTGAAAATGGGTTCCCATATTTCTATTTATTCTAGGGCTCTGGAATTGATGCGAATGTTTACAACTCACCTTATAACTAAGCTCTATAACTTAAAATAAAATAGACATTTTCTAGAAACAGAGGCACTAGATGCCGAAAAAATGGGTTTCTGCCAATAAAGTGGGTGGGTGTCTCTCTCACACAAAACTGACTGGCATTACACTCAAAATGGGTGTCTTCACAACAGTAGGCGTCTGTAATAAGGTCAAGTTCATGGAATACTTCTTTTTCACATTAAATTTTGTTCCCAACTTAATGTGTATGTGTGCTTTAACATTCTTTACATTGTATGGTGCAAAATTCAATAAACACTGGCCCGAAACCTTTCGATTATGATTTTTACAGAGGAAATCTTTTAAACATTGCTGCGTTTTGTCCTTCTGAAGCAAAACAGTTTATCATGGCATTGATGTGAGAATCAACATAATGTATTCTGGAAATTAAACGACTTTTTGTTTGTGTTTTTGGGTTCTCTGGAGTTTCAGACAAACAGCAACAGAGCATTTTGAATATTAACCCTTATCATTCGGAATACACCAGTGTGTGCAACTAGTGTGACTGAAATAGTCCAAGGCCGGGTTAGTGCCAGAATAGCTTGGTGCCTCTTGGTGCCTTGAACTAAAGCCATTGGTCTATGTCCTCATCTGTAAGTACTGTAATGTAGCTTGCATAGAATTATGGCAGTGAACAAATTTGAAGCTATTAGCCTCAGTATGACTATGATGCGGGTCAAAAAGTGTGGAAAAATATCAAAGATAGAAAAAGACCCAGACGAAGAAACGAACACTTAACTTATTTTACCCCAGCAAAATTTAAGATCCACCACGATAGTTCAAGGGTGATGCCAGAATAGCTTGGCGCCCATAGGCGCCAAGCTATTCTGGCATCACCCTTGAACTATCGTGGTGGATCTGTGTCCTGCACTGCAACGCAGTCTTCTGAAGACGACTTCAACATTTGGGCTTAACTTATTCTACCCCAGACACACCACAGCAAAATAAAGATCCACCATGATAGTTCAAGGGTGATGCCAGAATAGCTTGGCGCCTATGGGCGCCAAGCTATTCTGGCATCACCCTTGAACCATCATGGTGGATCTGTGTCCTGCACTGCAACGCAGTCTTCTGAAGACGACTTCAACATTTGGGCTTAACTTATTCTACCCCAGACACACCACAGCAAAATAAAGATCCACCATGATAGTTCAAGGGTGATGCCAGAATAGCTTGGCGCCTATGGGCGCCAAGCTATTCTGGTATCACCCTTGAACTATCATGGTGGATCTGTGTCCTGCACTGCAACGCAGTCTTCTGAAGACGACTTCAACATTTGGGGATTCCGGTCTTGGGGTAGAATGAGTTAAAATGACAGGACAGAACACTGACATTAATTAATTGATAACATAAGAAATCACTTGAAACTTCAGCCTTTATTTAACGTCTTTCGTCTCCAACGAACAACCAACCATTCTTTCATTTGCAGAGTTTTTAAAATGGTATGCAGTACAACCAACCATTCTTTCATTTGCAGAGTTTTTAAAATGGCATGCAGTATATTACAAAATGATCGCCCCCCCCCCCCCCCCAATAACACTCTTGTAATCAATCTTTACATTGTCAATGGTTTTCTTATCTTATTATTGTCTTTTGTCCCCAGCCGGCTGTTTCGTTTTGCAAATCCAAAGGTTATACAGTATACAAAATGTGACCCTTTCTCACGAAACCAGTCTTAACTCGCAGCGAGCCAATCAGCACTACACGCAATAATATGTGGTGGGGGTCAATCTGGGGCATTTTCACTTTTTGGGAGAAATGTATTCTACATACACCAAAGTATCGTATGGTTAAAATCTTTATCATGAAAAATGCCATTAAATAGGTAAAAAATGATTTTAAAAGTCTGCCCTTGGCCCCAATTATGCTGCACACAGAAACTTCACAGACTGTTTTCTCAAAATGGCCGCCGGAGGCTTTAACAACTTTAAACACTAACAGCTTTTACAGTTTTTGCACTACAGCATACAGTCATATATCACAGTAATCAGCAAACACTGTAGTTTTCATAAATGTATATATGTCAAAACATCCAAAATGCGAGTTCTTAAGACTGATTTTGTGAGAGAGGGTCACAAATGATCCAGGCGTCCATCAGATAAAAAAAAGCAGGCTATACATGCTGAAACCACCCCAATAATAACACTCATGTAATAAATCTGTATGAAATCGAAAATGCCGCGAGTGGCGGGGAACCTCAATTCATTTCTTTTGTAACTTTTTCAGTCTGTTGCGGACGTAATCCTTAATGTTTGTCCAGCGCCTATGTCTAAGTGCAGGCTCCTCTGTCATTGCGTACTGTATCTCGGCCTTTCCAGGAAATTTGTTCATGACGAGGTGTGTCTTGAAACGAGTTTGAACAGCTTTCTCTTCAGCTTCCCCCCATGGTTTCCTTGTAAATCTAGCTTTCTTTCGAACAGGAGCTGACGCAGTACTGTCATCATCAAAACTATCTAGATTGTCATCAGGCTCTGGACGTCTTTTCTCCGTCATGCTCATCGATTCCTGTGTTGCTGACTTGCTACTTGCTTCATTCACAGGTGCTGTTCCCCCCGAGACCTCTCTGCCAGTTTCTGATGTGTCTTCATTGTCAAAGTCAATCTCTTCATCATCGCCCAGCTCAGCTCTAATGCAACTCTCAAAATCTGTCATCCCATTGTTAACTGACAGAAGAATCTTTGCCACTTTTGCCTTTTGAAGGACGTCTTGAGGTTGGCGGTAGATATGGCGATGTATCCGAATATCATGGCCAAGGAAATCTGCCAGCTGATCCTGGTCTAACTCCGAGATGGCCATTGACTGAGCCAAAGTTGCAACCTGCTTCCGCAACTGAGTAAATGTGAACATGGCTGGGTATGACACCCCTGCTTCTAGGGCATGGGCCTTCAGAACATCATGGCCTCTGTAAGGCCTCTGACCAGAAGGTGTGGCAAAGATGTACTGGGAATCAGCGAGAGCTGGCACTGATTGCCTCATTTGAAGGATTCTGTCCACAGTTGTCATCATCTTCTTCGTCAGCAAAACGGGAACACTCCTATTAAACTTGCCTCTGATTTCCACTCGCTGAAAATGATTCACCATTTTCTTCTCAACCTCTGTGAGACCTTTCAAGATATCTTGATTGGTGATCGATCCAATCTTAGCATTCTGGAAGTCTGACACCTTCATTCTCTGAACTTCTCCCCCTCGTTTTCGGTTGAAAAGTGATACAGCACAAAGAGTTGCTTTAACCACTGTCGGATAATCTTCCGAAACCATCCTTGTCTCAAGAAGCTGTTGGACCTTCCTCACATCTTCACATGATGGGATCAGCTTGGGTTTGTTCATGGTCATTTTCCCGACCGACTGGGCTGCTGTAGCGGACACACAATCATACCAGTCCCCGTTGAAGACAGAGTCAAACCGCTGCGCCTCAGAGAGCTCCTGTCGCCACCTGTCGTCTGAACCCTGCCCAAGCTGTTTGGATGCCTGTGACTGTTTGATCTGTGAACACTTTTTCAAAGCATGGCCTATGCGCATTGCGAGATTGCCTTTTTTGAACTGATGTGTGTCCTCATCAAAATCTGCTAGCTCTTTTACAGCCAGGACAACATGATCAAAGCTAGCTGAATTGATCACAGCATTTAAACTTGCGATTTTCATTTCTGACCTCACTCTGATAATCTTTAATAGTCTCCCTAACTCCCGCATCCTGGAGCTGATTTGTCCAGCCGTGTATTCTTCAATGTCCCTGCGGTCAAATAATCTCTTTCCATACTCCAGAAGCAAGGGGTCAGTTCTGATGAGACGGCTTATCTCATCATCTCTCTGGCTGGCCAAGACCTTGTGATAGAATGAAAATTCAACGTCTAAGGGTATTGGAAGCATTAGTCGACCACGGCGCGCCGCGTCTCCTCGCCGAGTGATCTGAAACCCTCCTGGCTTCTGACAGCAACGTTTTGAGTGTACAGAGATCAGCTTTTTTTGATAGAGCCCTTTGCAATGGCTACAGGCGAGAAGGTCGTCTACCTTACTAGTTTTGGTGCGATACTTAGGAATCAAACATCCGGATTTGTTTTCAAGAACAGCAACGTTATGCATGTAATCACCCTCATCTTGTAGTCTGATCCATGCTCGACGTCTCTGCTTGGTCCCTTTTTTTATCGACAAAATTTTAGCAACGTCTGCCTCATCTGCATGGACATCTTGTAAGTGCGTGCTCATTTTCAAGACAAGCTTGCCACACAATTTGCATGCATGTTTCTTGTCCCATTTGTACTTTCCTTTCCCTCTCTGCGACACGTGCACACCTGTTTCTTCTGTAAGTGCTCTTTCCCCACTCTTTCCAGCATCATGTTCCTCCTGCCTATCCACATTCTCATTGCCACCCCCTAACGCACACTGCACCTTGCTGGTACTAGCGTCACCAACACCTGGCCACCCCGAACCTGCCACTTTGATGAAATCTAACATAGTCGATACAATACTGTCTATGTCAGAGATCCCAGCAATTGATGCCGACACACCCTCTGAATCCGGTGAGCTCGAGCCAGGAACAAACTCCTCGTCATCACTGCCCTCGTATTGCGATGCGCTGGCACTGCTCTCAGTCTCGGGTCCATCCCAGGCGCCATTTGCCAACTGGAGAAAGAAAGAAAGAAAAATTTAAACCAAAGCTGCATTAGAAACAGAAACAGCCCAATTTTGGTTTAAGGGGCCTTGCACAAGAATAAAAAGAGTAATCCCGTGTATGACCGATTTACATATGTGTGACCTCGGTGACGAGGGCTGGCTTCTGCAGCAGTCAAAATCCACGTTTTCTGAAAATGCAAGCAGTTTTCACACATTTGTCAACCCTGCGTGACCCTTTGAGAGAGGTCACTCAAATTGGATGTTTAAAAAGGTCTTGACACAAAGTATCCTTGGGCCAAGCATGAAGAATGTGGCTTGAATAGTCTCCGAGAAAATGCAACCGTTAACTCATTCTACCCCCAGACACAGCAGGATAACAGGGGTGGGATTCTAGTAAGAAAGAAAACGCGGAAAATCAAACGACGGGGGGGGGGGGGGGGGGGGGGGGGGGGGGGAGGGGGGGGGGGGGTTCATGTCCTTCATTTTCAGCGGCCGAAAAATCAAACGACAGGGGGGGAGGGGGGGGGGGGATAGGCGCGTGTCCACCGTTCGCTAAAGTATCCAAAAACCGACAGGGGGAGCGAGACCAAACACACTCGAAAATAGACTTTGTTATGACACTCCTGATCTGCAGTATAAAAATGGAATGTGCGTACCAGTTTATGTTCAGATGCACACTAAATGGCACTCTGTCTTGGACAATATCCTTTTTCACCGCCATTTTCCACTGCGACCTAAAGCTACCGGAAGTGTCGGGCGATAGTGAACCAGACTACATACAAATCCAACCCATTCGAGATTTTTTTGCCATTTAAGAAGATTTTTTTTTCTCGTCTTTTTCGTTGTTATTAGACGCGGAAAATAAATATGCTTCAGCGGAATTGTGAAAGAATTTCCGCGGAAACGCGGAAGAATCCCACCCCTGGGATAAGGATCGACCATGATAGTTCAAAGGTGATGCCAGAACAGCTTGGCGCCTACGGGCGCCAAGCTATTCTGGCATCACCCTTGAACTATCATGGTCGATCTGTGTCCTGCGCTGCAATGCGGTCTTGAGAGGACAGGGGCAAAATTTAAGGATTTTGGTGTTGGGGTAGAATGAGTTAACGTATTTGACCGGCAGGCGACATACATGGCAATGTTCTGTTTAGGTTTTTTTTTTCCACAAGCAGTGCAGGCACGTCCTGAGAAAGCTTTGTGGCTGTCGGGACGTTAAGCAATGTACAATCAATCTGATTCAAAATGTCAGTTGGTTTACATGGTTGTATTGGACATGTTCTCAGCACACCGTTTTGGTCACACCGGCTCAGGACTTTCTGCACACACCCAGCGCCGGATGGCAGCAGGATGTCCAAACCCATCGGGATCTATGCTGCAGAATCATGGCCCCCCAGCCTCTGCCACAGAGGGTGCGTCTGGTAGGAGGGTGCATGGACGGCAGCGGAATGCTCCCAATTACAAACTGGTAAGTAAAGTGATTCTATGATCATCTTCATTTTATTGGCTGGCGTGCGTGCAAAGCAAAAGTGAGTTTATGTTCTGGGCCACTGGTCGTCCGTCCGTCCGTCGTCCATGGTAAACTTTAACTCATTTTACCCCAACACCAAAATCCTTAAATTTTGCCCCTGTCCTCTCAAGACTGCATTGCAGTGCAGGGCACAGATCGACCATGATAGTTCAAGGGAGATGCTAGAATAGCTTGGCGCCCGTAGGCGCCAAGCTATTCTGGCATCACCCTTGAACTATCATGGTGGATCCTTATCCTGCCGTGGTGTGTCTGGGGTAGAATGAGTTAAATAAACCTAACACATGGGGCCAAGACATAAAGCTAAGACCATTTAGCAACACACATCCAATATCAAGAGCTACAGGCAGTGCAGACAGTAGGGAGAGTTTTAAAAAGGCAAATACAGGTGAATGGACAAAGGGTAGATAGACAGAAACACATGCATGCCCCAGAATAGAGAGAAAAACCCACCCTGTGGGGCTGACCAGGGTGACCCTGAGAACTAAAAACTGGCAATACAGTAAAAAGCGACACTTCAGTTGCACATTCCTAAAGACCTGTTTGTGGACGTTTGTTCTTCGAATCGCGAGGCAGTTTTGCGAACGAGGATTGAAATCTGGCGCCATTTTTGTTTTTAAAAATAAAAGTCAACTGATACTGTGCATGCATGTGGCAAGTTAACACGTCAGAAAAAAAAAGAAGAAACAAAATCGCGTGGCAGATTGACCTTGTAATGGGGTTATTGAACGAATTCCTTTCATTGAAGAAGAAAGCTTTTGTTAAAATCGTGGGGTTCTATTATCATTTACTACAAGACTCAACGGTCAGAGCGGCCGAGAGGCCGAAGACACGTTTGAAGCAGACGCCTTATTTTTCTGGGCCAAACGGGTATCGAGGATTGGAGGCATCTCTCAGTTAAATAACTGCACTGAACAAGTACATTTGGGCGTGCTCTTAACTAAGAAATATTGCATAAAGTACCTCTGCAAACGCGAAAGAATGGCCGGTGTGACCGTTGGAGACGAAAGACGTTTAAGCAAGGGAAACAACTCCGTTCATCGGTGTTGGGCTAACCAATCGGCGATCAGCAAATTG
Source organism: Semisulcospira habei (assembly GCA_036245525.1). Lineage (NCBI taxonomy): Eukaryota > Metazoa > Mollusca > Gastropoda > Semisulcospiridae > Semisulcospira > Semisulcospira habei. The sequence goes on from BTPG01000001.1 coordinate 93,657,958, forward strand.
ATCTGAAAACACTCCGGCCGCTTCCGTGTCCACACACAGGCCCAGGGCATCCCTGAAACACAACCATGAAGTAAATCTGTTAAAATGGGGACATCGTATTTTGATATTTTTTTCTGACTTTTGAATGAAAGATAATACAGAAACAACCCTCAGAAAAATTGGGTGTCTGACCTGGTCACCCAGAATTTCACACACACCCAGATTGCATAAGGATGGTAAAGAAAGTAACCCATTTTAGTCATTTGGTGTACGCGCACACACATACACACACACACACACACACACACACACACACACACACACACACACACACACACACACACACGCACATACAACAGACACACACACACACAAACACACACACGCACGCTCTCACGCACACACGCACTCACATACGCACGCACGCACTCACATACGCACGCACACACACTGTTATGGTTGCTGCACCTAACCGATTTCTGAATCGAAATTGAATGAATATTAAACAAAAAATGATTGAAAATTACTTTGAAATTGTGTTATCACTGAAATAGCGTTCTACTCCGCGCAATAAAGGGTTACTAGTTCGCAAAATGTCCCTTATAAATGATATTGTGTGTTTAACAATGATGCTGGTCAAGATGGCTGACTAACGTATGACGCCTGAATGTCGTAAAATGATAGACCTTTCTGTTCTTTTTCTACTTTGTACTTAGAAGAGTTCTTTTGTTGCACACATGAGGCAGCAGAAAATCTAGTTATGTGTACCAGCTCACACGGATTGTGGACAGAAAGGTTTAAATATTTTAGTTTAGGCAAGACAACGTTCATACTTCAGTGTTGTATCGGCAAACTGTAACCATCCAATACAAGGAGCAGATCGCTTTAACGTCTCCGCTCACACACATTGTCATGATCGATAGCAATATCACCCGTCAGATTGGCTGTGGGTAGCGCTCTTTGTTCAGGTGATTCCTGCAGGAAAAGCTCTACCAGCAGCCAAGATGTCACTGGACTAAATCAATTTCCGCCAGCGCTAGAGGCAAGAGATTGATCCATCTCCCGCAACGAGTAAGCACTAATTATTCAACAATCCGTTACTTCGCGTGAAATCTCGCGCGCCCGATAACGGGCGCGCGAGGTTTTACGCGAAGAAACCGCATACGATATAATATTACAGTAAACGTCGGATATAACACAGTTTGTTATAAGCAAAGCAATTTGTATTGAAGAAGTGTTAGTTGTCGGGACCTCTGACAAAGTGTTGTGATATCGGAATTTTGTCGCTATAAGCGAAATCAGTTGTCTTGTATTACCGAAGCGTGACAGGCGCCTTCACGTTCAAGAAGACGTAGTCCTCTAAACCATGTCCTGAAAATCCCTCTATCATTCATTCGAAAGACATACCTCACGCCGGGCACCCGCTGTATCCCTAATTTAACCGGTGCATATGCGGACGTCATTGCAAGACGACGGAAAGGGTGGGTCACTTCACAAATCGAAATCAGATCTCCTAAAAAACACAAACACACAAAGAAACAAACAAACCTAAAACAAACAAACCGGCATATTGTGTAACATAAATCCCTACTTTGCTAGAGTAGCCCGTCCCCCCCCCCCCCAGAGATATGCATAACTGCTATATAATGGTGATATTTTCTAATAGTTCAAGCTATTATGGCAGAATCATGCTTTATAGGCCGATTGCTCTGAAATTTGGCAAGGCGGTAGAAAATCGTGATAGAAGAAAATTCCGCACCTGCGGCATCGGAGATGTTGCTTAATGTTACCATGGCAACCAATAATTAAAAATAACCGTTACCATATCCTACGTATACCGATTGTTTTGGTGACAGAAATAACATTTTCCAATCTTTACCACGGATTTCAGGCCGTCCATCATTTAAATAGAAAACAGAATCAAAATTTCTGGTGGGTGCTTACTCACCGTTGACAGAATACGTTATTGCTGTTTGTTTATGGAATACACTTTAAAATTGCTTGAGTTGTGCTTTGCCAACACAGACCCTTCATTGATAGCAGTATATTTACGTTACTCGGCAGAAACACAACTGCTTAAAAGATGAACAAGTGTAATTTGTACAGGCCGTGTTTTTGCTTCATACGGTTGCATTGACAACCATATTTAAACTCGGAAAGACTTCGGTGTATTACTACATTTGAGGGTCAAATCATATGGAAACTGTGATCATGAAAGATTCAAAGCGTTCTCTAGGCTGGCTGAGGTTTGCACAAACCATTCAGTTCGTTCCTGACCGTTGCCAATTGCTGCATTGCTAATTCCTTTACACTTCTTGTAACAGAGACATTTAATCCCATATTGTTGCTTACTCTTCACAAGTGATGGCCTGAATGGTCAAATTTATTATAAAATAAAACTCAGATATTCATGTGTTACAATATAACGTTGAAACAAATACACGGCTTAGCCTATGTAAATGTAGTTTTCGTGGCAACTAGTGTATTTTAATGCCCAGAACCAGCTGTAATGATGTTTTACAGACAGTTTCTAGAATCAATATAGGTTGTTGATTCCAATTGTAGTTGGTAAATAGTCGTTAACCAGACGGACTGTGATAATTATGAGTGTCATGTTTAACATGAAGGTCAAGGTCGCGGCCTGTATCTATTAAACATATGGACTAAATCGGCTATAACATTTTCTCTAAACCGCTCCTCAGACCTGCTTCCTGATGTTTCAAGTGATTACTGTTGTAGAAGAAAGAACATGATAAGTCATACCAGTGTTTTTACTTCAAGGTCAAGGTCACAGTGGTTCCAACATTGACTGTATTTTCAGGCAATTTCCTCAAAACTGTTGACCGATTTATAACAAACACCTTGGATTGATATTCTCGAACAAGTTTGAAATAACATTATAAAGTCCTCAACAATGATGTCAAGGTCATCTCCATTTTATGTTTCCCACTGATTCTCTTAATCATTCTTTATCACATTTAGACCACTTTATTTTTAGATAGTGCGTGAATTGGCTCATTACTACAAAGTTTAGTTTCAACAAACGTTACACTTCTGCTTCGAGTTCAAGATTTTTATTGTCATTTTGTTTATTACAATTTTAAACGAATGGGTCGGGTTTAAATCAAATTTGATTGCTGACGGTGATATGTATTATATATTACATATGTTTTCTATGACAAAGAGCAACGACACACAGAATGAGTTTATGACAATATGTTTGTGACTAGCAGCGTGTCATGCCCACACACAGCCAAAAGAGAAATGTGCTATGAGGGGAAAAAAAAAAAGATGTACAAACACTCATACTAACAGTGTATAAAGTGAGAGCTGACTACACAAAGAATCCGACAGTTTTAGAAAACACGTTAAATGGCGATTTAAAAACCCAAGCAAACAGGGAATAGAAAAAGTACAATACAAAATAGGTGCAGCGACCATGACCCTACATCGTAATGATACATTTCTTGCACTAAACACTTTACACCTATAACAATTATTACTGTGCCAGATCTGAAGCAAACTGGTCAAATGCTTTTGGATATAATTATGTTTTAGATGAATCTTAAACAAATATGACTGCTATAGCCTTGACCTTACATGCAGTAACCTAACTGTTTATGGTGACACTACAAGTTACCAAGGACTATCATTTCAGTAACAAGTACTATCACTAGCTCATGTTTCAGTCAAAGCCAGTTAACGGTTACAATAATTATGGTCCTCCTAGGAATACACAATGTGAAACAAATATGACTGTCACGGCCTTAACCTTCACGGAAGTGGCGTCACTCATGCACAAAACAATTTTCATTATTACAGTGTATTGCTATCTGAAGTCTGTAATAAATTAATCTCTTTTTTTCCCCCAAATATCTCTCTTGAAGAGACAAAAAATTTGCCGTTGTGACCTTGACCTTGACTACAACGGCTTGATTTTGTTAAGCACACTTTCGTTTATCAAAGACTATTATCACCTTGTAAGGTTTGAGTCATATCGGTCCAATGGTTCTAAAAATATTGCCCTAACAAGAATACAATATTGAAAACAAAGATGACCAACACAACCTTGACCTTAAACAGACCGATGCTTTTCTTGCAAATTAACATTTCTGTGCTTAATATCTATTATTTCACCAAATATAAACCAAATCAGTCAGATAGAATCAGAGACTTTGCATAAGCAGACCAAAACCAAGTATGGCTGACTTGACCTTGACCTCACCGGTAGGGATTAGCAAAACTTTATCGTGGCAAGTTAAAGTCATTGAAAGTGTTTCATTTATATCTCTTACCAATGGTACCTGGAAAAATACATTGTATAAGATAGGTATTTCGATTCCATATGTTGACCCATGACCATTAAGAGAAATCAACCAAAGTAGTATGCATGAACATATCTTATATTATATTATCTAATTATAAACTATTTGTAAGTACAATTTGATTAAAACTTTCGCTAAAATACATGAGATCGCTAAGAGTTTGTCTGAAAGCAGGCATTATTATGTATGTGTTGACCTCTTGTTCCCTTGACCTATCAGACTAGTCCAAAAACCAAGCACGCACTGAAATGCCTTCTCAAAGCAACCTGTGATCCACGTTCGACCTCTAAATGTATAAAATCTAATAGCATCTGAACGAACTAGAAAACTTGTAAAATTATGTCCTTTGTTTTCGTCTTTGTGTCCTTGACCGTTGAGAAAGGGTCAGCCAAAATGATACATTTTCAAAGTCTTACCTCAAACTATTATTGTGTCAAGTGTAAATCTCTGGCTTCTATTGTTTACGAGAGTGTTCCGATGTTAAATTTTTCAGTACAGTATGTATTGCCTGTAACCTTTATTTGACCTCATCCTTGATCAATAACGGTTGTTTGAGAGGTATAGAGTCATCTTATGTGTCCTGAGACACAAGCATGAACTGCTTGTGTGAGCAGATGTTGTGTGTAATTTATTAATGGCTGTTAAAAGTATTTACACACTACTGCGATATTTGACCTTGCCTGGACATATGCAAAATGCAGAAAACAGTTGCTAAAACATACCAATAAACTGGTATGTTTGTAGGCAAACACAGCAGCTCAAACGTATCTCTAAGGATTCTTACTGTTACACATTAAAAGAGAAGATATGCAAATATGCATGTGTACGAACAAACAAACGCACAAGCAGCAAATTATGCAAATAACAGGTTCTGCCTCAGATGAACACTCAAACAACAAATTCTGTAAATATAAAATATTTTCAATTGTTTGTGCGGTATGGTCAGAAACTAAATATCGCAGGGTTTAAGGGACTTATATCAAAGACAATACATTATAATGTAATTTCTTTGCTCATATTGAAGTGCGGTTACCATAGAAACCAAACGATGCCCCAGGTGTCAAAAAACGCTCATCGGATGGAGGACTACAACTGTGCAAAATGTCGGAAAGACAACTTCAAAATGCACAATTTATGTCTAAATCGACCCTAAGTGATCGGACTATAAAAAGTGTGTGAGATGTTTGCTTTCTGAGCCCAGGAACATCCAAATAATTAGGAAAAGACTAGCAATAGTTGGCAAATAATGAGTTCATATACAAGTATGATACCCCGTGGTTAATGTCGCCACGTTTTGTACACCAGAATGACGAGTTCAAAGCACACGGACAAAGAAATTGGGAAGTGAAGTTCGCAACCGTACCCGCCGGTACTGTTTGGGAAACTGCTGTTGTACACATCGATGCAAAAGAGTTGTACAAACCGGTGCATGGTCTTTTGTGAGGATGTTACGTGTTGAGTCGTAGTCGTAGTATGATATCACACCAGACGCACGCACATAAGGTTCTTTTAAAGAAACTTCATTCAGCTGCAACCCGTCACAAGTGGCGTAAGGTTGTAGACAATACTGGAGTAACAGTTCCAACAATATTTTATTTCAGCGATGCGATCTCCACACAATGCATTCCCAAATGCACCAACACTGATACAATGTCTCCTCTGCAGAAATGTCAACACTGGCGATACAATGCGTTTCTCATACAACGTACACCACCGTTACGTTGCGTCTCTCACAATGTACACCCTATAAGGGCCACGTACCTACGATAAACTGTGTGTCCCTACAATTGACAATGCATGACAATGTACACACGTGCTTCCTAGCACCATCTTTTATAGTAGAACAACTTTCCAGAATAATCTAATGAAATCACACAACACAACCAATCAGAACGGAACACGTAACTGAAACTCATAAATATTAATAAAAAAAAAATTCTAGAATAAACTACAATAGTCTACAAAAATTCGACTGCTAATTTCAGCCCGCTCTATGTTGGGAAATCCCGGCGCGTTATGACGTCTCACAAAAGTATGGTAGGCAGTTCACGACCTAGCTGGAATTTTCCAGAAGTGTCATGATCTTTCAAAAAGCATACTGACCGGCTGCTAAATTCACGCGTACAGAAAACAACTATGACTATGAATATTAGAGCGGCTTTGATACTGAGTTGCAAAAATGTTGCCGACACCCTGATGTCACACATGCGAGGTCACTAGACAGCGCGACCCCGCTCGAACGTTCTGGTCTATTCTCAGCGAATCTACGCATTACAACAACTCACCGCTCTTTTCCGTGCGACTTTGCTAGAAGCTTCCGGACTAATCTTAGCGTATCATAACAAAGCCAATTTCACTCTCTGCGCGAACGATAGAGAATCTTACTGAAAAGGTACGTGATTCGTAACCAAGATAGCTCAAATGAATATGGGATCGTTTCCTACGATTAATACATGCATGCTCTCACGGAACAACACAACCACAATCGTAACAGAGGAAATTCGTTTGTACGGCTTTTGATGGACTGTTAGGTGTTTGTTTTAGTTACAGCCACCTTCTGCATGCCACAGTTAGCTATAAATTAGAATTCAAAGCACACGAAACCAAAGAACTTGAAATTGGGAGGTGAAGTTCGCAAGTGTACACACCGGCGTTGTTTGGGTTTCTGTTCATATGGGCCTGACGATCGAGCTTTCAATCTTTTGAGCTATAAGTTAATTCATTTAATTCATTTTTTTTTTGGGGAAAAGAATCACTATTAGGAAAAATCAAACGTTCGCGCAGACTGTGACGTCTTTATTTTACCCCCACAATGTGTCCTCAAGCATGCCTCCGAGGGTATTGAAACGAGAAAATGCACGTTTAATTAAACACACACACACACACACACACACACACACACACACACACACACACACACACACACACACACACACACACACACACACTGACACGCACGCACGCACGCACGCACACACACACACAAACAACAACAACATAACACAAAAAAACAACCAAAACCAACCAACAAACAATAAAACCCCAAACAAACAAAAATAATAAAACAAACAAAAAACAAAACAAAACAAACAAACAACAGTTGACGGGGTGTATGGGGTGTCTGGAGAGAGGTAGTACCTTTGTAAACCTGGCAGCAGCACCCATCCGGGTGGACGGGAGCACTGGTCCTCACCCAGCGCTCAACTCTCACTTCTGGCTCCAAGAACGCTGTTAAGGATAACAGTGGCCACACCCTGGCAGACGAACCAAGGGTTTAAAGGGTGGGGCCAGTACTGCGCACACTGCACTCCACCAAAAAGCTCCACCGCGCAGGCTTTAGGAAACGTCCACGGACCATGACACTGACCATTCCAAGTCCTGTAGCGACGGGCGAGGGGCGAAACGGCAGGTGAAAGATGTCACTGGAAGCCGCAGTCTCAAACCTGCATGCAGGCGGTTCAGGATATTGGTCGCCTGATGTTGACCTGGGGATGACAACATCACTCGGCACACCCTGAACGACCAAGCAGCCTTCTCTAGGGACAGCACTGCTTGCTCCACACGGAGAGGGGCCTAGAAAAGGTGGCCTAACCAAAGCTCGTCCCCTCGCAACCCCAGTTGGCTAGCCGCGGTCAACGGGCATCTTCTCCTGCGGTCAAAAAACAAGAAAGAATAACGGATCCACTCTCATGACGGCCACGACCGGACTCAACGTAGCATGCTGGAACATCCGAACCATGCTCGACAAAGCAGACAGCGGACGCCCTGAACGTCGCTCCGCCCTCATTGCCCATGAATTGCGGAGGTTAAACATCGACATCGCCGCGCTCAGTGAAGTACGCCTTCCGGACGAAGGCAGCCTCAAAGAACATGGCGCTGGGTACACCCTCTTCTGGTCAGGCAGGCCTGAATCAGAAAGACGGCTCTCAGGCGTGGGTTTCATGGTCAAGACCTCCATTGCGACTAAGCTGGAAAACCTACCAACGGGTCACTCAGACCGCATCATGTCCATGCGCCTCCCACTGAGACACCAGCAACACGTCACCCTTCTCAGTGTGTACTCCCCAACCCTCCTGGCAGAGCCTGCTGAAAAGGACAAGTTTTACACTGACCTGCGCAGCCTCATACAGAGCACCCCTGCAGACGACAAAGTCATCATCCTTGGCGACTTCAACGCCAGAGTGGGCCAGGACTCTGAAGCCTGGAAAGGAGTCCTCGGCAAGCATGGCGTCGGGAACTGCAATGACAATGGCCGCCTACTGTTGGAGTTCTGTGCAGAGCAGCAACTGGTCATCACCAACACTACTTTTCAGCAAAAGGACAGTCGAAAGACCACCTGGATGCATCCTCGCTCCAAACACTGGCACCTTATCGACTATGTCCTAGTGCGTCAGAGGGACCGCAGTGATGTCCTCCTCACCAGAGTGATGCCCAGCGCAGAGTGCCACACTGACCACCGCCTTGTCCGCTGCAAACTCAGGCTCCACGTCAAGCCAAAACCCAAGAAATGGGGTCCCCCCAAGAAAAAGCTTGATGTTGCCAGCCTTCAGCGTGACGACGTGAAAGCTGCCTTTCAGACAGATTTACAGCGCAGGCTCAAAGACACACCGGACCCAGCAGACTCCTCCCCTGAAACACTCTGGGAACAACTGAAAACTGCTATTGCAAAATCCTCTGCAGAAGTCTTGGGTTTCGCTAGAAAGAAGAACAAAGACTGGTTTGACGAAAACGATGTTGAGATCCAGGAACACCTAGCAAAAAAAAAAGAGCCGCCCATCAGGCCCACCTAGCCCAGCCTTCCTGCCCTGTGAAGAAGTCTGCCTTCCGCCTCGTCTGCAGCAGTCTCCAGCGCAAGCTCAGAGATCTCCAGAATGAGTGGTGGACCAGACTTGCACAGAGGACCCAGCTTTGCGCTGACAATGGTGACTACAGGGGCTTCTACGAAGCACTGAAAGCAGTGTATGGCCCCAGGCACCTGGTACAAATTCCCCTGCGAAGCGCGAATGGCCAGGCACTCCTCACAGATAATACCTCCATCTTGAACCGCTGGTCGGAGTACTTTCAGAGCCTCTTCAGCGCTGAGCGCACTGTTCAAGAAGCAGTCGTCCTACAAATCCCACAACTCCCAGTAAAGGTTGAATTGGACGAACCGCCCACCGCTGAAGAGACCCTCACAGCCATCCACCAGCTCAAGAGTGGCAAAGCAGCAGGCATTGATGGAATACCGCCAGAGATCTGGAAACATGGAGGCACAGCACTGCACAACAAGCTCCATGACCTCTTTCTCTGCTGCTGGGAGTTAGGAACACTACCAAAGGATCTCCGTGATGCTGTCGTTATCACCCTGTACAAGAACAAAGGCGAGAAGTCTGACTGTTCCAACTATCGGGGAATTACCTTGCTGTCCATTGCTGGGAAAATTCTTGCAAGGCTGCTCCTGAATCGGCTGGTACCTGCCATCGCTGAAGACCACCTCCCAGAGGGCCAGTGTGGCTTCAGAGCAAACAGGAGCACCACCGATATGGTCTTTGTGCTGAGACAGCTTCAGGAGAAGTGCCGCGAGCAGAACAAAGGGCTGTACATAACGTTTGTCGACCTAACAAAAGCGTTCGACACTGTCAGCAGGCAAGGCATGTGGCAGATCCTGGAGCGACTTGGCTGTCCCCCAAAGTTCCTCAGCATGATTGTCCAGCTACACGAGGACCAGCAAGGCCAGGTCAGACTCAACAATGACCTCTCCGAACCATTCCCTATTCTCAACGGCGTAAAGCAGGGCTGCGTGATGGCACCGACCCTCTTCACCATCTTTTTTAGCATGATGTTGAAGCAGGCCACAGTGGACCTTGATGATGACGATGCAGTGTACATCAGGTATCGTCTCGATGGCAGCCTGTTCAACCTCAGACGACTGCAGGCCCACACGAAAACCCTAGACCAACTGATTCGTGAGCTGCTTTTTGCTGATGACGCTGCCCTCGTTGCACACACAGAGAGAGCCTTGCAGCGCATCACGTCCTGTTTCGCAGACGCTGCCCAGCTCTTTGGACTTGAGGTCAGTCTGAAAAAGACAGAGGTCCTCCATCAGCCGGCACCCAAGACAGTGTATCGCCCTCCTCACATCACCATTGGCGAGTCTGAACTAAAGTCAGTGCACCAGTTTACTTACCTTGGCTGCATTATCACGTCGGACGCCAAGCTGGACAAGGAGCTTGACAGCAGGCTGGCAAAAGCGAACAGCGCTTTCGGGCGACTTTTCAAGCGGGTGTGGCACAATCAACAGCTGAAAACAGGCACCAAGATCAGCGTGTACAGAGCTGTGGTCCTCACCACCCTGCTGTATGGTTCCGAGTCCTGGGCCCTCTACCGCAGCCAACTACGACTCCTCGAACGCTTCCACCAGCGCTGCCTGCGCACCATCCTGGGCATTCACTGGAGTGACTATGTCACCAACGTCGAGGTCCTTGAACAGGCTGAAACTGTGAGCATCGAGGCTTTGCTGCTGCGGACACAGCTCCGCTGGGCGGGGCATGTCTCCAGGATGGAGGATCATCGCCTACCAAAGATCACCCTGTTCGGCGAGCTTGCTACTGGACACCGTGACAGAGGGGCACCAAAAAAGAGATACAAAGACTGTCTCAAGAAGTCACTTAGTGCCTGCCAAATCGACTACCACCAATGGTCTTCGCTTGCTGTGGACCGTGACACCTGGCGCTCCACCATTTACAAGGCAGCTGTCTCCTTTGAGGACTCTCGCAGAGCTAGCCTTAAGGACAAGCGGCTCAGGAGAAAAAACAGAGATGCCGCAACTCAGAACCCTGGCCATACCTTCCCCTGCAGCCACTGCGGTCGAACCTGCCTGTCCCGGATTGGCCTCTGCAGCCACGAACAAGCCTGCAGACGTCGTGGGCAACTCCTATAAAATCTTCGTTCGCGAAGTCAAGCCAAGAGAGGGGGCCACACCCTGGTAAACCGCTTCTGCTGGCGGGCTAAACGATGTGAGGGGCCAATGTGTTGTTACTCATTGGTGGGCAGACCGAGCTCAACAGTCCTGAACAACAGTCGGTCTAGGGGAGGGACCCCCGATACACGTTCCTGGCCCAAGACAGAGATGCAGGACCTCTCAGGTGCCTAACGGCTGCATCATGCATATTGCGCTTCATCGAAGCGATCGAGGAAGAAGAAGAATAACAACAGTTGACTCGCGCGTCACTCTATAGATATTGTTTTACTTACTTGATATTTTGCGTATAGCTAGATTGGAGGAAGGCATTGTATTAGTTGGTTAAAGGGTCAGGTCCCGAAGGTGTACCTTCGAGTAGCAGCCGCAGAGCAGGCAGTGCTATGCGTTTGCGCTGACGGCTACTATTCAAATGACTCATGGGGACTGCGCAAGCGTTTACATTAGTCCAATCGCTTATGGCAGAATTGCGTATTATGGGCCAATTGTTCTGAATTTGGCACTGACAGTGATAGAAAATAATGACAGAAGAAAATTTCCATTTGCATCAGACGGATTTCGGTTATTGTATAATGTTAATTTCAGTCAGACAACGAACAACCCAACCAACCCACTCACCCACCCACCTAAACCCACCCACCTGTCCCTCCGCCCGTCACTCGCTCATTCATTCATTCATTCATTCATTCATTCATCGATTGAGCGATATAACCAATGAATCAATCATTCGATCAGGGATATTTAGTATTTTCACAAATGCCCAATGTCTCACTTTTAGTGAGACTGACTATAAAAGAAGAAAACTGCCAAGATTGACCTCGAAAGAATGTTTACCTGGGAATAAAACACAAATATTTTGGACTCATTCTGTGAAGAAATAGAACCTTTCATGACAACTTTTACATAGCAACTAACCCCACACCATATGTCCTAGTCTTACCGCGCGGTGCTTTCTGGGACCCATAGTACCCCTCTAGGCGGCAAAACAACCATGGCTTTCTCTACACTGAAATCAATGGCATCGCGCTCCTCACGAAAGCGATACAAACATCTGAAAGTGACAAAGACAAACCTTTACGATTCATCGTCAATGCTGTAGATATCCAACGTTTACATTGTTTGCACTACAAAGCAGAGAAACTCAGTCAGCAGACTCAGCGATTAGCGGCTCAGACTGGCGCAGCCGACAAACAGGCTAAAGCGAAGCTGTCGTCTGCATTGTTTGATTTTTGGTGACTGGATTCATATTGTGAAAGGTTCTATAAAATAAAAAAGTGGAGTGTTCGTATACTATCATTTCTAGACAGACCTGGTGCTCGAAAAAAGGTGCAACTCGAAGGTCCCTCCTTTCACTATACGATTTCGCGGCTACCACAGAACCCTCGCTTTCGCTCGCGTGACCTTTGGCCGTTTAGGTAATTGAGAATAGTAAATGGCAACGTTGAATCGCAGTCAAGTAAAAGTGACCGTCTCGTTTCATTTACACCGTTTCACATTTTCCCAAGCGACCCGAAAAACCTCGACACGCTATAGTGCTCACGCTTCACTTTCAGTCCTGCTAACGGTCCAGTTGAACAGATCACTATCACAGGTATTTTTAACTCTTAAACAAGCGCTTTTCGTATTAAAACCCCACAAACGATACTGTAGCAGATTTCAGTATACGCTGTAATACATAGAACAAGCTGGCAGTGAAATAAAGCGTGATCATTGACGTGTGTCGGTTTTACTGGGACGTTGTGGACTGTGAAACTGTAAACTTTGTAGATCGCATTGAGTGTGCAAACTTTGAAAAATTGCTTCTCAGACCAGCGGAACTGTAACCCCTTCACTGCCGAGAAAATATGAACACAATACAAATAAGGAGACAGATCCTCGTAAGCCCCACGCGACTGTGGTGGCTCATGAAGATCTAGGCCTCTTGTTGAGACCATTTTTTATCCATGTTCCTTGTGGCTGTTGGTCGTTGAATGAACACAGATTTCAGAAACATAATATGCGTCCTGTGGCCGGGAAGGGGTTACCTCTTTAACTCATTCTACCCCAACACCGAAATCCCCGAATGTTGTAGTTGTCCTCTTTAGACTGCACTCTAGTGCAGGACACAGATCGACCATGATAGTTCAAGGGTGATGCCAGAATAGCTTGGCGCCCATAGGCGCCAAGCTATTCTGGCATCACCCTTGAACTATCATGGTCGATCCTTATCTTGCTGTGGTGTCTTTGGGGTAGAATGAGTTAACCAACTAGCCAGCTCAGCATACACATTACCACATCACCGGGACGTCCGGCTAAACTGACGAACGAGCCATATACCAACACCCAGTAGCAAACCAGCCAGCCAGCCACGTACAAGCCAATAAACAACAATCCACACGGTTTTCGGTCCATGCAGGTATTTACGTTAATTTGAAAAATATATTATTTTAAATTAAGAAATCATAGACATAAAATTACACGAAAGACCGCTTTAATAACGTAATCACAAACTGTATGTTAATCTATGGCGCGAAGATGCTGCTCGTCTTAACTCAGTCATTGTGCCCCGCGGCATCAATAGCTGCGGAAGTGTCGGCAAGTCTATTTGGCACTTTCGCAAATATTGATGCGGGGGCCTGAATAAGAGAATAACGATGGCTGACAAATAATCAAAAAAGTAAACAACAAAGAAAGAAACACGCTTAAAGCGACATGCTCCAGGGTGGGTTTTGACAGCTAAAATTAGCCAACACAACATTCTCTCAATGTTGTCTCGTCTCAACTAAGACTTGTCTACCCTTCTTTTCATAATCCACGTGAGTCAGTAGGCACATGTAACATAGGTTTTCTACGCTCCCTGGTACGCGTCGAGGGAACTCTGCTGCGTAACAAAGGAAAAAGAGTAGAAAAGTCTTTCATTCACATAATCCTTTTGTGCAATATTATTTTAACTCATTCTACCCCAACACCGAAATCCCCAAATTTTTCCGTTGTTCTCTGAAAACTGCATTGCAGTGCAGGACACAAATCGACCATGATAGTTCAAGGGTGATGCCAGAATAGCTTGGCGCCCATAGGCGCCAAGCTATTCTGGCATCACCCTTGAACTATCATGGACGATCATTATCTTCCTGTGGTGTGTCTGGGGTAGAATGAGTTAACGCAATCATTTGTAACAGAAATATTGCAAACTATTAACCCTTTTTTGCCTAGGGCAGGTCGCTTTAAGAAAGACTGAGACAAAACAGCATGTCAAGACGGCAATACATTCACAAATCAGACCATAAAGGTCAAGCGTGTCAAATGCAAAGAAAATTCAAAGAAAATTCAAAGAAAATGCAAAGAAAATTCAAAGAAAATTCAAAGAAAATTCAAAGAAAATGCAAAGAAAATTCAAAGAAAATTCAAAGAAAATGCAAAGAAAATGCAAAGAAAATTCAAAGAAAATGCAAAGAAAATTCAAAGAAAATTCAAAGAAAATTCAAAGAAAATTCAAAGAAAATGCAAAGAAAATTCAAAGAAAATTCAAAGAAAATTCAAAGAAAATTCAAAGAAAATTCAAAAAAAATTCAAAGAAAATGCAAAGAAAATTCAAAGAAAATTCAAAGAAAATGCAAAGAAAATTCAAAGAAAATTCAAAGAAAATTCAAAGAAAATGCAAAGAAAATGCAAAGAAAATTCAAAGAAAATTCAAAGAAAATGCAAAGAAAATTCAAAGAAAATTCAAAGAAAATTCAAAGAAAATTCAAAGAAAATGCAAAGAAAATTCAAAGAAAATTCAAAGAAAATTCAAAGAAAATTCAAAGAAAATTCAAAGAAAATTCAAAGAAAATGCAAAGAAAATTCAAAGAAAATTCAAAGAAAATGCAAAGAAAATTCAAAGAAAATTCAAAGAAAATTCAAAGAAAATGCAAAGAAAATGCAAAGAAAATTCAAAGAAAATTCAAAGAAAATGCAAAGAAAATTCAAAGAAAATTCAAAGAAAATTCAAAGAAAATGCAAAGAAAATTCAAAGAAAATTCAAAGAAAATGCAAAGAAAATTCAAAGAAAATTCAAAGAAAATTAAAAGAAAATGCAAAGAAAATTCAAAGAAAATTCAAAGAAAATTGAAAGAAAAAAAGAAAAACGCTTACAAAAGACAATTTCAACACAGTTGCGATGTGTAATTGTCTTTTCTAAACGTGTTGCTATCTTTTCTGGGATTTTCTAAGACAAAACATTACATCCATGTAATGTTTTGTCTACGGTCTCTCTTAAGGCGTATTTGTTTCTTCGTTGGTTATTTTCTTGCATTTTACACGCTTGACAGTCGCCTTTTTGGCAGTCACCTTTTTGGTCTGGGATTTACAAATAATCAGATTTGACAGCAGACGTCTCCTCGGTCTGTGATTCACCTTGGTCTCCAAAGCTTCTCTGTCGAATTTCCTTACAACGGAAGAAAGCGCGAACAGTACTCCTGTATTTTGTGCTTAGAGCCAGATAAGAGAAGAAATCCACTCCACAGCCAAGTATGGTCATATTGTACGAAAAGTCCTTTACCACTCTGTATAGTTGAGAGTACTTTCCGAACAAACTGAACTCCAAGTAAGACGTGGTAAACACGTTGAAAAACGCTGAGGGCAGAGAGAAGAGGACGTAACTGATGGACGCGACAAGTAGGGTGATTGTCAGTTGCCGTTCTTGCTGCTTCTTGGCGTCCTCATTGGCTGACGACTGCACGCTCTTGGCAACAATGTTGTGACGTCGGAGGGCCCAAATGGTCAGGATGTTGAGTGCCAGCTGGACCACCAAGGCGATGTAGGTCAGGATGACCCTCGCAGCCATTCCAACAGCAGCGTTAATTTGCCAGTGCAGAGAGGAGAGCGGGGCAAGGGGGGTTCTGCACACGCTGTGACCTGTATCTGGGTCCAGACCCATGACGACTTTGAAGCTTATCACGT
The DNA here is from genome assembly GCA_036245525.1 of Semisulcospira habei. Taxonomy (NCBI): domain Eukaryota; kingdom Metazoa; phylum Mollusca; class Gastropoda; family Semisulcospiridae; genus Semisulcospira; species Semisulcospira habei. The sequence continues at coordinate 93,674,140 of BTPG01000001.1, forward strand.
AGTATACATGCCAGGCCGCCACTATAACATAGACGGCCATGACACACAGTCCCGAGTGCTTGGCCAGCACAAATCTCTTGATGTGCAGGGGACGAGTGACGGCGTACAGCCTCTCCACGGACGACAGGCACAAGATGACGTACGATGTTCTGTTGGCCACCATAATACCCGCATAGTAAACGAAATAGTACAGATACACACAGAACTCAATGTGCTCGAACGGGTTATCCACGCTGTCCTCATACACGTTGAGCAGCGTGTTGCTGACGATGAAAAATAGCTGCCCCGCGTTCAGAGCGATGACGTAGTTTCCGGAAGCACTACGCATGCCCCGTTTGGAGAAGACGACGATGTTACAGAGTATTAACGGGACGGCCATCAGGCAGAACCCGTATTTCATGGGGGTTTGGATGCTGTCGGCTAACGCGCGGTCATCGTCCGAAAGGAGGAGTAGCCTTTCAAGTGCAGACAATTCTTTTGGAGGTGAAGCATGAGTTGGTTCTCCTTGGCCCGTCGAATTTTCAGTTGAAGGGAAGAGGTCGACTGTGGAAACAAAGAAATATTTTAATGTGCACCATTCTTTGACATTTTTTCTTTGTTTGTTTTGTTTGTTTGTTTTTTCTTTCTTGGCTTTACATGTGTAAGCATAGGGCTTACCTATTACGTATGAGATGCCCATTTGTTCGATCGATGTCTTTGTTACGTACATGTTTGTTTCCAACCAAAATATCTGACTCTCACGTTAGAATGGTACGTTTAGTGATAATGGGGACGTAGCTTAGTGGATAAGACACTGCGCTGGCAGTCGTAAGATCCCGGGTTCGAATCCCCTGGTGGGCAGGAATGGGATGTGGACTTTTCCCCATTCCCATCGAGTCAAATTTACGTACAGGCTCGGATTACGGTTGCCTGTCTCGCCTTCGTGTGTACAGCACGCATAATCATCAAGTGCGCACGTTAAAAATCCCATTACCACTATTCGAAAAGAGAAGGCCCGGTAGGGCCGGTGAAATGGAAACAGAAACATATCACATGCACCGAAGTTAATAGTAGGGTGGAGGTTTGCACATAAAATAGCGCTTAGTAGCAGCAGGCTTTCAAAGCTTCAGCTTCCATCCCTACGGCGCCTTGAGCATCTTTAATTAGATGGATATGTGCTCCTCTGAGACACCATACCATACCATTCAGGACTGGGAGCAAGTCGTGGAAACTGGCTCGACAGGGACATCTTAACGGTAGTGCTTGATTCCCCTTTTCACTGCCGAGATAAAGGGAATACGATCTCAATGCAAGAGACATAGATACTCACGAGCCCCCGCAGTTGCGGGGGCTCATGAGGATCTATTCCTCTTGCTGACCACCATATCTGTCTTACTTGAACAGCAGGGTCTCTTTGGCGTTGCACTGACAAAAATGTAAGAACACAATTTGCGCCCACTGACTGTGAAGGGGTTAGCCTGACGCCTCACTGAGCGTTAGGTAAATTAACTACTACCGGCGAGATCTTAGGATATAGCTCCATCTCCCGCGCTTTTCGCTGGACATGCCGGAAACAGCTATTCTATGACAAAAGACGTTAAGCCCTAAACGTTTAACAGTTTTTCCCCAATAAAGCTGGACCAAAGGTCTAATTTACTTGTGTTGTTTGAATGTCGAAAAATAAAACACTTTTCTGCTCTTCTTCACTTTTGTATGAAGAAGAGATCTTCCATTGCACGCAGAAGAAGAGATCTTCCATTGCACACAACCTCTTTTACGTGCACCTACTCAGTCGCGCGGATTGTGAAAAGGATAGAAACGTCTTAGTTGTATCGGCAAATTTCAGCAATACAAGCCCGCCATGGAGCAGATCGCTTTAAGTTCCAGCCCGGCGGCGTCTTGAACATCTAGAAAAAGAAGTAGGCCCTATAACTCGCCATACCAATACTTATCGATCGCCCAAGCGAACCGTCTTCGGTCTTACCCTTCGGGGATGTTTCGTTCCAGTGACTTGCCATTCCAAAGTTATCAGTGTATGACAGTGTTAGTCTTACAAGAACGCTTATCAAAACACTCGCTACGTGATTAATTTATAATAAAGGAAGGACTATAACACAGAATCATTGACAGGTTATATAGTTTGGCTCACTATCATCAAACTATAACCCATAAGCAAAACGTCTACAGGCTCACGACGGCCTCAGCGGGGCGTCGCATAGCCGTGGGCCCAAGGACCTTTTTCTTATTGGGTATAATCTGTCAACATTTACCGGTAAGACACCTTCATATCCATACACAACATCGCTAATTAAAATCTAATCGATACGACAGAGCTGTCAGAGCGTTTAAATAATAGCCCCCCGCCCCCCCCCCCCCCCCCCCCGACCCCCACCCAAACAAAACATCTTTGAAATTAACCAAAATAAACCATAATAAAATATAAACGAAGAGAAGACAGAGGATAATAGTTATTGGCATGCACAGATACATCAGGAATTTTTTTCTCGATTCTGTAAATAATGGCATATGTAAAATAAAATAAAATAAAATAAAATAAAATAACTAAAATGAAATGTGATTAGTACACATTGGGGGAAAAGAGACTTCCCCCCATTATTTTCAAAAACAAAGATAAAGAATATTTTTTTCGGATCGGTAAATAATTACTTTTTACTTAAGCGATGATATGTTACAATTTACACACACACACACACACACACACACACACACACACACACACACACACACACACACACACACACACACACACACACACACACACACACACACACACACACACACACACACACACACATACACACACACACACACACACACACACACGCACGCACGCACGCACGCACGCACACACACACACACACACGCACGCACAAACACACACTCGCACGCGCGCACGCACGCACACAAAAGTTATGAGAGCTTCATCTAACCTATTTCTAGTTTGAAACTTTAATGAAAATTAGATAAACATTTTCTTTTTAACCCATTCAGCCCTGACGCACTACAGCAGGAAATGGGTCGACCATGATAATTCAAGGGTAGTAACTGTCAGCGCCAAGCTAATCTGGCACTGCCCTTGAATTATCATGGTCGATCCATCTCCTGCAACAGGTGCATAGTCGTTAGATGACGTCTCCTAAATTTGGGGAATACGTGCGTTAAACAGACAAATGACAGAAAATTATGTTGACATTTTAAAAGCGACCTACTACAAACAACAAAGGGCTCACCCGTTTACTGACGAGAAAAACTGAACACCACCCAACCGGAAGAGGAATAGATCCTCATGAGCTCCCAGCTGCTGACACCACTTTGTATTCATGTTCCTTTGACAGCCGTGGATCTTTGATGTTGAAGACACTAACTTATTCAGCCCCGACACACCACACAAGACATGGATCGAGCATGCTAGTTCAAAGGTGATGCCAGAAAGCTATTTTGGCATCACCCTTAAACTATCATGGTCGATATGTCTCTAGAGTTGTAATACAGTCCTTCAGAGGGCAACTTCAAAATTTGGGGATTTCGTTCCTGGGGTAGAATGTGTTAATTGTTGGCTATATGTGCTTTAAAAATGTTTTTAGCATGTGTTACAAAAATGCGGGTGAAAAGGGCTCGTAGAAGAGTCCTCCGTTACACACAAGATAAAGTTAGAAGACCTCTGATAAGTGTACCTAAGCGCACCGATTGTGAAAGTAAGTGGGGTGGGGGGTGAATAAGGGAAATTAGGCAAGACAGCATTGATAACCCTGGCCGTTGTATCGGAAAACGTTAGCCCTCCAAGCCCGCCACGGAGTAGATCGCTTTAAGGTTTTGTCTCACACACAGCGCCATGATCGACTATCGCCTGCAGCTTGGCTGTCCTCGATGTTTCAGTGTTAATCCCTTCACTGCCGAGAAAAAGTGAACACGATCCAACTGCAAGATCCTCAGTCGTCCCAGGAACGGTCAACGGTCATTTCCTGCTCACCGGGCTTAGCCGCGATAAGACGCCAGAAAGCGTTGGGTGTCTGCGTGCATGGACGTCTGTTGTCGCGTGGGAGTCATATTCTTTGTTTATTAATTTGTCCATTTTGACGGATAAATCTCAGATTTAATGTTGTTGTTGTTGTTTCCGTATTCGTGTTTGTAGATGTTGGTGGCTGGGATAGTATATTGCTGTTCATGCGGTTGTGTTGCTGCACTCGCAACAGCATGATATTTGTATCGCCCTCTGAGTAGATGATACCGACCGCAGTGTTGCCGTGGTGCATATCTAACAGTTGATGCTTTAACTCATTCTACCCCAGACACACCACAGCAAGATAAGGATCGACCATGATAGTTCAAGGGTGGTGCCAGAATAGCTTGGCGCCCATAGGCGCCAAGCTATTCTGGCATCACCCTTGAACTATCATGGTCGATCTGTGTCCTGCACTGCAATGCAGTCTTTAGAGCACAACCGCAAAATTGGGGGATTTCGGTGTTGGCGTAGAATGAGTTAAAAGCAACTTAGTGTTGTAGTTGCTGCTACTGTTTTGGTGTGGCCGTCGTTTTGTTGATCGCTGTTGTTGCTCTTGGCTTAAGTGTCAACTTGTTAATATGGATGTTGTTTTCCCACGGTGGGCCGCCTGCCGTGTATACCGATTTAGTGGCAGATGACGGGTTTTGTGGTGTAAATGGGCCTTCATTTATTCGAGTGCTTCACACAATAGTTGGCCTCGCTTATCGCGAGTGTTTTAACACTCCTTTCAATTTTGTACGCTTTCAAACCAATTCTTTGTAACGAGTGTTGCCTGGTGTTGTGGATTAACTCATTCTACCCCAACACCAAAATCCTTAAATTTTGCCTCTGTCCTCTCAAGACTGCATTGCAGTGCAGGACACAGATCGACCATGACAGTTCAAGGGTGATGCCAGAATAGCTATTCTGGCATCACCCTTGAACTGTCATGGTCGATCCTTATCCTGCTGTGGTGTGTCTGGGGTAGAATGAGTTAAAATTGGTGCGTTGTCTTGTGGCCGATGTGAAATAGGCAGTGTCCGTTTCCGACTGCTGTTCCTCTATTCGCGGACTGTGTTGTACACACGATTTGCCTTCCTCGTTGACGGGAGGTAAGTCCTTTAGCAAACAGTATGACGTCATAGCGTGTAGCGATTCGCGACAGATGCAACTCTGTTGCTCGAGGACTGTTGGACCGAATGCAGTCCTCGGTTGAGTAGTCGGCTCACACTGTCTTGTACCAGCAGAATAATATAGGATCGCAATGCAGTTACCGGGGCTCTAGCTTGTCAGTCGTGTGGTGCTTTATTTTTCCGCTGAATTTCCAACCACCCTTTATCAGGCGTGGGGAATGAGTTCCACCAACCCTTTATCAGTGTGGGGCATGAGTTCCATCCACCCTTTATCAGGTGTGGGGAATGAGTCTCAACCACCCTGTTTCAGGTGTGGGAAACAATCGATGAGTAGGGTAAAGAAGAGGTCTTTTATTACCCTACTGTGTGGGACCTGTCTTTTATTACTTCCCAGGAACGTGGTTACAAAGCGGTTTCAGCAAGAGGCATAGATCCTCATGAATACAGAATACTTTAACCCATTATATCATCAGACTGAATTAAAAATTAATTGCTTATTGTCCTATGAGGGCTACGGCACCAGGTTTTCAAATAATATTTACGCCATCGTCATCAACGGTGACCAAAGCATACATATCTGCGTAATGAAATTTCATTCTTCTCATTGCCTTTCGAAAGCTGACAGATTCTTCTCATTGCCTTTCGAAAGCTGACAGATCAGTTGATATTCATACTGATGTTTTATTAACCTCACGACTGCCGAGAGAATGTGAACACGATCCAACTACAAGAGACATAGATCCTCATGGCCCGCGGTTGCGGGGGCTCGTGATGATATATGCCTTTTGCTGACACCACTGTCTAGGTATGTATCTTGGACGGTGGAGTTGAAGTAACAAAGATTTCGGAAACACAGTTTGCGTCCCTTGGAGACAGGGACATGTATTGCCATGGAGTACGACCTGAACACTGATCAATTCAGTCGCACTGCAGCTGTGCCATTTTGATTACCGGTAGTTTTCAACGGACATGCTATTATCAAACAAGGCCGTCTTCTTTTCCCTGGATTGCAGATCCAGCGACTGGTGACGAACCCACGACTCGGCTATTTCCGTTTCTCTCTTTCGCACCGACACTTGACTCATTGGAGACGTGCCGCATGCGGATACGCTGCGTATCCGTATGCGGCACGTTTCCAATGAGCTGACCGTCTGAGCTATTTCGGACTTTGGCCTAGTTAGTTATTCCTATTTATGCAACCCCCCCCCCCCCCCCACCCCTTGAACATGTATTGATCGGGGAGTCTGGCCTACCGGTTGGTTGGATAGATCGGGGTTGAACGTGCACGGCACCGGGGTGATCATGGACAGCCCTAGCGGGCGGGTTATGGGGACAGGGGCAACTAGTACCTATGGCGTACGACCTGAAGACTGATCAATTCGGCCGGTCTGCAACTGTGAAACTTTGATTTACCAGGACCTTATAACGGACATGCTATCTGAACAAGCCCGTAGTTTTGCCTGGACTATGGCTTACCATTAGAACAACATCACACAGCAGTGACAGTAAAGCATAACCTCGTCATTGCCAACAGCTAGAAATGCGCGACTGCGGGGCTCATTTGGGTGGTGTTCAGAGTCCAGACGCCATATGGCTTCTGCACTCTAATATGGCGTCTGGGCTTTGAACACCACCCAACTGCAAGAGGTATAGATCTTCATGAGCCCCCGTAGTTGCGGAGGCTTATCAGGATATATTCATCGTGCTGGCACCACTTTGAATCCATGTTCCTGGGAAAGCTAAGACATGTTGGTGTTGAATGAACAAAGAATGCACAGAACACAGTCTACGTCAACTGGCACTGAAAGGGTTAAAACACTTAGACTGTTTATTTTGGGTTAAAACACTTAGACTGTTTATTTTGCGTTAAAACACTTAGACTGTTTATTTTGCGTTAAAACACTTAGACTGTTTATTTTGGGTAGCTGCAGTTCCTGGTACTGTCACCTGTGCTGTCAAGGGCGACACCACTGTAGGTGTGTAGAAAGGTGCCATTTAAGGTGTCACGAGAGACGCCACTGACGGTGTCGAGAGGTGTATAGAGGGGCACTACTGAAGGGTTTGAGAGGGGCACTATTGAAGGTGTAGAGAGGGGATCCACTGAAGGTGTATAGAGGGGCACTACTGAAGGTATGGTTTTGAGAGGGGCACTACTGAAGGCGTAGAGAGGGGCTCCACTGAAGGTGTAGAGAGGGGAACTACTGAAGGTGTAGAGAGGGGCACTATTGAAGGTGTAGAGAGGGGATCCACTAAAGGTTTATAGAGGGGCACTACTGAAGGGTTTGAGAGGGGCACTATTGAAGGTGTAGAGAGGGGCTCCACTGAAGGTGTAGAGAGGGGAACTACCGTGAAGGTGTAGAGAGGGGCGCCACTGAAGACGATGAGAGGGGCGCCACTGTAACTGTCGAGAGGGGAGCCATTGTAGGTGTAGAGAGGGGAGCCACTGAAGGTGTCGACAGGGGCGCCAGTGTATACGCAAGGACAGTCGCCACTTGAAGGCATCGAACGGGGCGCAACTATAGACGGTAGACGCCAGGACATGGTCCACTGTGGGTGTTGAGAGGGGCGCCACTGTAGATACCAGGACAGATGCCAACGTCACGACAGGAGGTGCCGAGACACACTTTGCCATGAACAGACGCCGATATGCTCAGAAGTACCCAACGGAGAAAGAAACACGCTTAGAAAAGACGGGTACAACACAATTTATTAATATTTCGGGTAAATACCCTTTGTCAAAACAGACAAACAAACAAACAGAGAGATTAGCCGCTACTTATCTTTATTGGCAGAAGGAATGTGGCTTGGGTTGCTGACAGCAGAAGTGGGCGTGCCAGCCGGGGTGTGGTGATCGGATGCCACTGGTGACGAAACAGAGGCTGTCGGTGCTGAGAGGGGCAATACTAGCATGGGACACACAACAGTTACAGTCTGTGTAGATGTGTGAAACAACGTACCTGCACGGGGTGCCAGGGAGGTGGTTCAGGGTGGATATCACTTTGGACTTTCCAAGCCGTACACAGCCATTCAGTTCTTCTGGTGGTTCAGGTAGGACATAACATCATTTGATTTTTCACCCTACACAATCATTAAGTTTTCGTGTGACGGTTTGTTACCAGAATACACAAGGAGCCAGTTTTAGTTCATCATTGATAAATAATAATAATAATATAATAATAATAATAATAATAATAATAATAATAATAATAATAATAATAATAATAATAATAATAATAATAATAATAATAATAATAACAATAATAATAAAACTGCCAGAATTTCTGCGGCATTACGCTGATATAGGGTTTTACTTAAAGTTTACAAATATAAAGTCGCACAGGGACATCCTGGATTGTGGGAGTTGGAGGAGGGGTATGTTCCGACTTTTTGTGTGGGACCTTCAACCTGACACAAAAGACCTCCCGACGCCAGACCTTGTATAAACCTCTTCTACCTTCTCACTACCCGTTGAAATAATGAAAAGCAGAGGGGGTGGGTCTAAAATTTTAAAAAGGGACTTTGATATTATTAGATGAATCATGAGTTAGGCTTTGCCAGGGATTCTTGTCGCTTCGACGGCCAGATCAAGGACTAGTTTACTGCGAAGATGAAAGTCGAGGGCTTTAGCTATTGCCCGAGACTGTCATCTTCGAAGTAAACTCCCTGATCGGACCCGAGAGGGGACAAGAACCGCTGGCAAAGTCTAACTCGTAGTACAACGAGTTTGTCTTCAGCTGTAGAATTATATATGACAAAGGGTTTCCTTGAAAGAACCCCTGGTAAGTACTTTCAGTACTCAGAGGACGCAGCCCTCAAACTCAGTCATCAGGTACAGCCTTTGCCTGGAATTTTCTGTCCTTGATATTATCTAACTTATCTAATTCTTGAGTTATGTTTTGTGTGAAATTGGTACCAACAGTATCACATAATATCTGCATACAATTTTTGTTGTTGTTGTGTAACTCCCTAAATTGTTAATTAACCATTATTTTGGGGGGTTTGAGGTTTGACTGAATGAAGATGTTTGTACTGAGAAATGTGATTGGTCTATGACATATTTGGAGAAAACATTTTGCTCAGCGAATACGTTGTCATCGTAACATCTGATAAGATGCAATGATCTACCTATCACACGTTACCATGGTAACATGCGATAAGCAGATCCCGTTGCATTGATAACAGGCGACCAGGGGCGATAGGCCAATGCGAAAAAGAGTACAGAGTCTGAAAGAAGACGAAGCATAGTTAAAGAATTTTCGGGCGGGAGGGTGGGGTGGGGTGGGGGGGTGGGGGGTGGGGGAGGGGTTGGGGGTGGGTGGGGTGGGTGGGTGGGGTGGGGTGTGTGAGGAGAATAGACCGATCCATTTTTTGAGGGAAACGTCAATCAGACTTAGCCTTTCGACCAATCAAAACGCTGTAGACCATGTGCTTCTGACTGCCAAGCAGAAGGTACGGCAACGGCTTGTGGGGCATGGAAGAGCGTCGACGTTTCCATTATTTTAGCCAATTTCGACGGTATTGGAAAGCACTGTTGTTATGGGGAGTGTAAATCAGATTCCTGCTACCCCAATCCATATTCACGTGAAGAATGTTTTCGTTCCCGAAGCCTTTATCACGACCGGCAGACACGAAAGAATGCGAAAGAAAAGCTTGCGGTCGGCCACATGGTCGGCAGCTGAACCCTGAGAGAATTACGGGACATCACTACGTATGCTCCAAAGTGAAATTTCTACTTTTCGTGTTCCACCATAGTATTTACAGACTGACTCGATCGCGTGTACGTACATTTGGTCTGCTAACTTGGATCTGTCAGTTCAGTGTGTGCGACACATTCGTGCTAAATTGGATCGTACACTGATTAGATGTGTGTGTGTGAAGCTTTCGTTGCATGTACGCTGACCCCGTATGGCTGTGAGAGTGAGTGCCAGTGAAAGACACGTCATTGATGTCAACAGACTAGTACTAGCAGAAGTTTTCAGGTGGAAAAAGAGACGTATTTAGACAGACTTGAGAAAAGTGTACAGATGATTGCCTACGCGAGAATTTCTTTTAGGGACCCAGTAGCGGGATATGCTCACATGTAGCTATAGGATCACCCATAATTTCAGACTGTAAACACATACAAACTGATATTACCATCAGAAAGAGCACATAAAAATGTGTGGTCGTGCAAAATGTCAACTCTATCTTTTATATTTTATTAAAAAATCACAACTATTTGGCGAAAATGAGATGATTTGCGCATGTCATAAAATGCCAAGTTTAGGGTGGAATAACTACATAATCTCCTGACTGTCAATATCCCCACTTGCTGTACTGATTAAATTCAATACCTAGTTTGTGCTGATTATTTTACAGCTCCAATAATAGTATACTTTAGAAGATATGCCATCCTAAAAACGGTAAAGAAAAATCAAAGTCGAATAGCGCGCTTTACTATGCTAGCAGACTACACTCGCGCTCTTTCCGTGAAGCACGCGTTGCATTCTTGCCGGACTCAGACTAAAGGCCCCGCCACACGTGCCGGTTGTGCCCCGATTTTGAAGCCGATTCCGATCCGATTGCGATCGGATGACGTCAATTATCCGATCCGGTCCCAATCGGCTGGGAATCGGGTGTCTAGAACCTGCTCTATTTTCCCGATCCGATTCGGCCCCGGTTGTAAGCTTCAACCAATCAGAGCGCGTCTCGCAAAGCACGTCGTTTCACAGTTTGCAATTGGCGGAACACGCCTGTGAAAGTTGTGATCAGCACCACCGCCGTTGCTGATGTTTCGCACGCCTCTTCCCAAATATGATGCAAAACTGCTGATAATGCAAGCACATCATCATCACTGTCAAAACTAGCAGCCATTTTGCAGAACAGGTACGACTTTGATCTTCGGTTCAAACCGGTCGGCTAAACAAGTCGGGAAATGTGTGGTAGTGCACACGTTTTTTAGTCCGGCCCGATCACCTACCGATTCGAAAACTGATCGGGAATCGGCCTCAAAACCGGGCATGTGTAGCGGGGCCTTAAAGGGGCGGAGCCAAATAAAAAATGGGTCGGTCTAAGTAAGGGGGGGGGGGGGACAGGGGGCGGAAACCTCTTCCTTACACACCAAATCCGCCTCTGTCACGCTAACAGGTTTCCTCAGTTTCATAACAGCCGCAGACGGACCAGACTATATTTGATCGTGTGACCTCATGCGACCTCATAACTAAAATACATGTATTTTGTTGTCGAGCCACACCCCCCCCCTTCTCCCCCACCCCCACCTCCCCAAAACAACAACCCTGTTTACATTATGCTGTGGGGGGAAAAAAAAGGGAGGCAGCTGGATCAAAACATGATTTCGCGCTAAAATCTCATTTATTGATTTATTGATTGATTTATTTTTATAACTGATAATAATCTTTAACATCAGCCTGTAAAAAAAATCATAAACGAACCGACCAGATGAAAGGCTTTAGCAGAGAGCGACACACCATAATTATAGAGTGCCTGTTATAAGGTCATAGTATAGCTACATCGAAAGAAATTCCCTCTAGAGTAAAAAAGATACCATAGGCGTCTGTCTACCTTGGGCTTTAAGGTGAGGACAAATAGTGGTCGACCGTGTGGACATGTTATTAATGTGGGGATCCAGCGCTACACTGATAGGGCCGTTTATTCTTATGCTATTTCTTCTTCTTCTTAATATTATTCCGCCTAGTAGTAGTAGCAGAAGTCTTAGAAGTAGTAGCAGTAGAAATAGTAGAAGTAGTAGTGGTATTATTATTTTGCCTGTTATCATCATCTTCATCATCAGTGTTATTGTATTATTTTATAATAATAATAATAATAATAATAATAATAATGCTATTATCACCATCATCATCATAATCATTGGTTTTGTTATTATTATTGTTATTATTATTATTATTATCATCATCATCGTTATTATTATTATTATTAAGTCATATTCATAATAATAATACTAATGACGATCATGAAGATTACGACGACGATGATGATGATAACCATTATTATTATTATTATTATTATTATTATTATTATTATTATTATTATTATTATTATTATTATTATTATTTTACTGTCTTGTATACACTACCCAGAGACTGTTTTGATTTTAATCTTCTTCAGTTTCCTGCAGGTGGAACAAAACAGAAAACCAACAAGTACCTGCTATGGTTTCTTCTGGCAAAATGTTTGCTGTTTGCTTGTACACAACAGTAGTTATAGTCTGCGGCGGAGCTGTAGTGACACATTGTGCTGTATTCCATCCTGAAGTTAGAGAGGACACAATGGGTGTCTACACGCTGTCGAACGAGGAACAGTGCAGGCGACTGTGTTGGTATCGCCGGCTGTGCTCCAGTTACAGCTACACGGAGGTCAACACTCGCACCACTCTCCACAGCTGTGTGCTGCATTCAAATGCAACTGACGGTGTGTATACATCACGACCTGACTTTAGGCAAACTTTCTTTTTTCGAAAAGAAAAGGTCTAAAAGACAGATGCTTTTTCAGGAGTGTGTTGAAAGGCAAGATAATTCAAGGGTAGTGCCAGATTAGCTTGGCGCCATCAGGCGCCAAGCTAATCTGGCACTACCCTTGAATTATCATGGTACATTTCACCTGTCACCTGTCCGTAAAGTTAGGTTCCCCTGGATCAAGCATCCCAACACAGTCAGAAAACTGCCGTCTGCAACAGATACTGCTGACAGTATGTGGGTGGGTCCTTTGTGTACTATCTTAGAGCTTTATCATGTGAATACAATGCCAAATGTCTAAATTCATCGTTTGGAGGGTGCGTTGTTTTTTTTGTACCCGAGTAGCGGATTATTGTCTGCATCGGCCTCGTTTTGAATTAATGTGCAGATGAGCCTACGTCACAAGGCAGAACCCGGATGATTGATTGATTGTACATTGCCGTAACGTCCCGACAGCAACAAGGCTTTCTCAGGACGTGCCTGCACTGCTTGTGAAAAAAAAAAAAAAACTAAACAGAAAATTGAATGTATGCGCCAGCCGGTCAAATACATCAAATAAACCTACAACATGGGGCATAAATAAAGCTAAGACCATTTAGCAACACACATCCAATATCAAGAGCTACAGGCAGTGCAGGCAGTAGGGAGAGTTTTAAAAAGGCAAATACAGGTGAATGGACAAAGGGTAGACAGATTTAATGCCCCAGAATAGAGAGAAAAACCCACCCTGTGGGGCTGACCAGGGTGACCCTGGGAACTAANAGAACCCGGATGACTATCATACCAATGCAGGTCACGATGTCATTGGTGTGATGTACACACGTGTCAGTGTACACGTGTACTGATGTTCTCCGGCATTTCTTTGACGTAATTTTTCACTAGAAAGAAGAATAACTTTCCGTACTCGCTATGCTGTCAAAATCACAATGCGGATTCCGTTCGACCTGCTAGTATTGTTCTAGTAACGATCGTGCATAGTGCACCGAGGGCGTGCGCGTGGCGCTCGCAAAGCGAGTCCACGGTGCCTAGCTTGACCTTTGATCCTTTACCCCTAGGAAACACGCACCGTCTTCCATCATTGCAACAGAACATTGTTCTTTTTACCCACTTTCTGCACTGCAATCAATTTCACACCTCACACATCGAGGTCTACGTGAATCATCATTGGAAACGACAAATGCACCCTCGAAGCAGAAACACTACCTCTCTGAACCCAGTGAATGAGAGCACAGACGAAAAAACTTGTTACGACCAGCGATGTGCAACTTTGACACACACCGTAGTTTTTAGATCTCTGCAGCATAAGTGTGATAACTACTAGCTCAGCGTAATACCATAACTATATGGTAGAACAGGTTGAAAATCTTGCGAAATCACTAACAGTCTACTGAAGATCATTAAATCTGAAAATCACTTGCGCTTGCGGAACTATAGGAAGATCGACAAAGACCAGTAGAGTACTTTGACACTGAATTTCGGGTAGGTGGTCAAGCGAAGCTCTTGCTTTACGCGTTGCCATGTCCATATTCTCTTGTCCGATGATGTCAATTCTCACAACTTTGGCGGGGGGGGGGGGGGGGGGGGGGGGGGGGGGTCTTGTCTCTCTTCCTCTTTCTTCTCTTCATTGTCGGCGCGACTCGATGATACCTTCTTTTTTTTCTTCTTCGCTGGTTCATCCACCATCTTGTCTCTGATTGGTTATAATTATTCAGATGACCTAAGGTCGTATAGAATACTTATGACGTCAGCTACCGTCGCCTGTTCAGAAAGAATCTTTTCACGCATCCGGGAAAAGATTTCGGTGGGCTTTTTTTCCACTTTAAAAGGACGAAAGAAAGCATTTGGTGGGACAATGTGAATAACATTGTATACTGAATCCACAGTAAAAGCTTTTTGCGAACTGAAGCCTTAAAAATGGTCGGTTGTGCCCCTTTAAGACAATCATTTAGGTTGCCACAACCACATAAATCATGGTCATTAACCCCTTCACTTCCAGTGGACGCAGAAGTTTTTATGCTTTTATTTTACAAAAATCATTACAAATTCAACGTCAAAGCCATCCTCAGCCGTCAAAGGAATTTGGATACAAAGTGAATCAGCAAGAGGTATAGCTTTCTATCGGCCTCCGCACCTGCGGGGGCTCATGAGGATCTATAAATCTTACAGCTGGCTGATGTTCAATGTTTCTATGCAGTCAAGACGTTAATGACAGCTGACCTCTCATGCGGTTATATAATTGAACACTGGACAAACACATCAACCTTTTTTCCTTCCTTGTGCCATACGGTCTGGGCGAGGGGATCGAACTGTTTGTCCATTTTGAGTGATTTCCCTTCTATAAATAGACGTTGTTCGGAAAACATAAGTAGGTCAAATTTGTGCGTGTTTCGACGAACAAAGTGGATTAAAAGCCCGGACAAACAGGCTATATCGCGTGTTTTTCCGGGCTTTTAATCCATTTTTTTGGTCGAACTACGTACAAATTTGCCCTATTTTACCTGAAACCGTCTATGAGCTTGATATTTCACAGAAGCATGACTGCGTGTTGGTCTTCGATTTATTTTTATTTATTTATATTTATTTATTTTTATCACGTCAGTACTATTGCCGAAAAGTCAGGAGCGTCGTCGTCCATTATTGCACTATATGTCACCCAGCCATTCCAGATCCGCAGTTGGCCACACCCCCTCCCGACTGGCGCGAGAAGACTGTGACCGGAGACCGCATAACTCACAGGTGCGCGTCCCGACCCTGCGGCGAAACTCAAGTCTGCCTTCCCACGGCTACGCCCCCACCCCACTACTTTTGTGTGGATCAGCCTGCTACATGTGAGAACACTAAGCCCATCAGAAACGGGAATGTTGTGACGTCAGGAGTACGTCAGAATGACGTGGCCAATGTGACGTGTGACGCGCGTTACGTGCCAAGTCCTCGTCATGTTTCTACACAAATCAAATGTCAGGTACGAAACCACACTGGTTACCTCCCTCGATCCGCCTCGCACGTAGTACATCGAGGAAGGTAGTCAGTGTGATATCATAGTGAAACGTGGATCAGTGCTGCTGATAACTGAAAAAAGCATGTCATAATCCAGAACAACAATGTGACTGCCAAGCGTATAAAATGAAGAGACAACCCAACGAAAAAAGAAACACACTTAGAAAATACAGTTATAGCACAATTTATTAGTATTTTGAGTTAAGCCCATTTTCAAAATAGACGTACGAACAAGTACACAATTTGCAGTTTATCTTAAATATAAACCCGAAAGAGTGCGTTGTAACCGTTTTCACTAACAGTGTTTTCTTCTTCGTTTGTTTGTTCTCTGGCATGCATATATGGCTCAGGTCAAATCGAATACGTGTGTACGTGCCAGCCACTGATCGTACATTGTACGGTCTGAAATCTGTGTAGATTCACCACGAAAGTGCTCCAGCCGTTCCATGAACAATGGACACAACGTGGTTTCAGCAAGAGGCATATATCCTCATGAACCCCCGCAATTGCGGGGGTTCATGAGGATATATCCCTCTTGCTGCCTCTTACATCTACACCTCTTGCGGTAGTGTGGTGTTCATTTTTTTCTCGGCAGTGAATCGCTTAAAGTATGATTGTCTTTCCGTTACCCAAAATAAATCTCGAGTTCTTCAGATTGACAGATAAACTGCGAGTTTTAGCGAGCATTTTGTTTGTCAGCCTGAGCACTAGTAATTTATTTTGTAATGGGGAGGTCAGTCATAATTTAATTTATTTCTATAACGAGCATACTCCAGATTTCAGTTCCAGCCAGTGTCAAAGTCCAGAGTTGCTAACAGAAGTAGCCCGACATGTCTGTGTTTGATTTCTAAGAAAACTTTTCTTTAACGGCACACTTCTTTTATTGTTCCAAAAAGCAAATATTCTCTTGAATTCGTCACCTGCAGTGACGTGAAACTCAAAATGACGTCAACTGTTACTGTTTACAACAGTATCGATCTCCACCTCTGCTTGTGGTTGAACACACACAGCGGTCGCCCGCCGTGGCGGAGATGCATGCCTTTATCACCACACGTGAACTGAGGCAGGGTAGTATCACCCTGAGTTGTTCTTTCCTCTTGAATGGCATGATTTGCGGATGAGTGCATGATTGTGTGTAGATTGGTATCTTAGATAATGTACTGTATTTTCGGTGTCTATTTTTCTGTGTTTTGTTTTTAAGTCCCTTCTATTTATAGCAGGGACGTTTTAGGATGGGTCGCGGAGGGGCGAATTTAATAGCATGTCCATGAGGTCAAAGGCGGGCAGGCCTAATCCCGCTGACAACTTTCAAGTCAAGTCGTTTATTTCTGGCTCCCTGGGGGCATAAGAAAAAGAAGGAAAACAACAACAAACAAAACAAAACAAACAACAAAACCACACAAAAAACTCAGAACAAACATATGAGGATAGAACTCAAAACAATACAACCAAATGTTACATAGAAAATTAACTTAGAGGTTTAACTCATTCAGCCCGGCGCACGTATTTCCCAAATTGTTTTAGGCGTCATCTAACGACTATGCTCTGTTGCAGGAGATGGATCGACCATGATAATTCAAGGGCAGTGCCGGATTAGCTTGGCGCCGACACTGAGGCGCCAAGCTAATCTGGCACTGCCCTTGAATTATCATGGTCGATCCATCTCCTGCCGTAGTGCGTCAGGGCTGAATGGGTTAATTATAAACAAGCTTAAGATAAAAAGGGTTTACAGGTACATAACTTCCTAAGCCAACTCACAATGAAAAACGAATAGAATTTGTACTGGCAGCCTATCCACACTAACAAAAGATGGACACTTTGACAGTCTTACAAGATACTGATAGACCTTGAAACTAAGCTACTCATAATAATGATAATAGTAATAAAAACCTATGCCTTAAATTCATTTATTATGACCTTTATAAAGTGTGAAACCAGCGTTCTTTCATTACGTGGTGTTGCTGTAAAGCGCTTGCTGTGTATGGGTACACTATGATACTTTAATGTTCTAAATGGAGCATGGACTACTAAATATTCTGGTAGTGTGCACAAGTATTCGTCGTTAACTAATTTGGTTTTAAACATTCTATAATGAAAGCAAATCTCTTTAGTCTGTATTTTTGGTACCATTCATGTATATACTTGTCTTCTAATCATCGTTTTAATATTCTTCTGAATGAACTACAAGAAAGCGTGATATGGCCATGAAGTAACAAGATACAATTGCGTCGTGTCTACAAAGGCTAACCTCGTTGCACATACTTTTCGCGCGAATTTTGGATGTAGCTAGTTTGGAGAAAGACATTGGTTTTGTACCCCCTTTTTTTGCTGCTGCAAATTTCCTTTGTCGACCTCAGAGGTCTTCCTCTCAAGCCGCTCATCCCCATCAACCCAAGTGTGCTCTCCCACTCCCGGCCCTGCTGCTGTATGTCAGATAGGGCCCTGCTGCTGTATGTCAGATAGTAGGGGAGTCCCTCCGGAGGAAACTCCGCACTGCTGCCGAGTCACTTCGGTGGTGTTCAGTGTGGCCTTCAGGTGACCGGTGACTATTCCCCCCTACTTAAGACATTGTTTGCTAGTCGCGGAGTCGACGAGTGGGAGTTCCCCCCAGAGGTGACGAGTCAACCACTACGTCCTTCCACGCAGGGTCTGGCCGAAGACAACCGCGCACCTAGGGCTCCTGGAGGACTGGGCTGAGGTCACCATGAGACGGAGACTTGAGGGATCAGAGACTTGGAACAGCGTTTTTCATTTTGCATGATGATGAGGATGAGATCCATGTGGTTGGGGACTGCGTGTGGGACCATGCGCCGGTTGGGGACTCTTCCTGTTATAAATATCCTGGTGTTAACCAGGCCCGGGAACTGCGGACACCTGCGGTGCCAGCCGTGTAATCATTCACACCTTGCGATGCGTCATAACCCGGGTCCCCAAAGTCGCACCCGTGAAGTGGGTGAGTCTCGGCTGCGTTGCATCAGCCTTTTCATTGAGTCCATAGCACACTTGCTCTGGGTAGGAGCCGAACCAGGTAGGAAAAATCCCGCTTGACTCGGCTGGGATTCGAACCCGGATCTCCCGGCCGCCAGTCCGACGCGCTAACCACTGCGCTACGGAGGCCGGTAGCTTTGTACCCTTCAACTTCCTCACTAAAAATTAATTATTTTCAGAAAAAATTAAAACAGTAAAAAGCGTTGACTTCTGGAGAAACCTGACGTTACCACTCATATATTGGCGCAATACTCTAAATATGACGTAACTCTCTCTCTCTCTCTCTCTCTCTCTCTCTCTCTCTCTCTCACACACACACACACACACACACACGCACACGCACACGCACACATGCGGGCACCTCCAAAAGGCATAAATCCTCATGCGCCCGCATGAGGATCTATTCCTCTTAGAGATGTTTGGAGTGCTCGCTCGCGCACGCACGCACTAACACGCACACAAGCACACACACACACATCGACGCGCTTTCAGAAGAGCATTCGGGTGTCCTTAGTATAACATGTAGCTAGGTAAAGTCAACCTGATTTCACACAAATTACAGCAAGACGGAAATTGTACCGTGAAATTCTAGTTTTGCCACCATTTTCTCAAGCCTTGAAACGAAAATGAAACTCATGTCACGTAAAATTACTTAAACACAAAAAATACATCATGACAAATGACGTTTGACAAACCAATGACGCGTATGCACTGCGCCCCTTATAGAGTTCACTATGACGCATTGGCTTTTTCAAAAGGAGACATTTTAACATCCGAATCAGGTCAAAGACAAAAGGTAGAGATTACTGGCAGCGATGACAGTTCTCATCTAGAAGGGACTTCATGGGTTATGGTTCATCCCAACTTGTTTTGTTTTGTTGCAGGTAACAGGACGGTGGACTCGCTTTCGCGGCGCGTGTGGACAGGCGGAGTTCATAGCCCCGTCGGGCAATCCCGTCCTAGCACCGCTTCCCTGGACCGTTATTCCAGGTACGACATGCATAAATCGCCTGTTCTAAACCAGAAGGGCTAAGACGTCTGGCACAGAGGGTCAGTTGCATGAGCGAGCTGAAATCCTGCGCAAGCCACTAAGCAAGGTGCTTCTGTCGGTTGGTTGGTTGGTTGGTTGGTCGGTTGGTTGGTCGGTTGGTTGGTTGGTGGCTGGTTGGTTGAATCATATATTCTCACACGTCCAGTTCTTTTGGTTTCAATGTTACCTAGATGAACGGCAGCTATTGTTTTTAAAGCAGAATGCACCAAAGTGCCTGTGAAAATCAATACTGTCTGAGTGACGTAGGAACCGGCCGTCCAGGGGCCTTTCCTATCCTCCCCCCCCCCCCCACCCCTCAAGAAAAAGAAAGAAAGAAAGAGAAACAAGATGGGATGAACCATAACCAACAAAGTCCCTTCTATATGAGAGCTGTCTTCCCTGTCAAGGGTCTCTACCTTTTGTCTGTGACTTGATTCTGATGTTGAAATATCTCCTTTTGAAAAAGCCTCGCAGATGTGCCAATGCGTCATAGTGAACTCTATAAAAGGGGCGTGCTCAGTGCATATGCGTCATTGGTTTGTCAAACGTCATTTGTCATGACGTATTTTTTTGTTTTTACGTAATTTTATATTTAACCTGATATGAGTTTCCCTTTAGCTTCAAGACTTGGGAAAATGGTGACAAAACTAGAATTTTACGGTACAATTTCAGTCTTGCTATAATTTTTGTGAAATCAGGTTGACTTTACCTAGCTACCTGCTATACTAAGTACACCTGGATGCTCTTCTGAAAGCGCGTCGATGTGTGTGTATGCGTGTGCGGGTGCGTGTGTGTACGTGCATGCGCGCGCTCCAAACATCCTTAAGAGGCTTAGATGGTCTTGCACCCTCTTGGCACATGAGAATCTATGCATCTTGGAGATGCGCGCATATGTATGAGAGACCGAGCGACCGAGCGAGAGAGAGAGAGAGAGAGATGAAATGAAATGAAATGAAATGAAACTTTATTTCTCAAGGATAAATGATTAGGTACACAGACCTTTTTTCAATCATGTCCTTGCACACGCACTCACACATCAATCTCACGCGCGTGACTAAAACTAATAAAACTGGAAAGGCAAAACGTGAGCATAAAAAAAAAGAAATTAGCTCACTCACACACACACACACACACACACACACACACACACACACACACACACACACACACACACACACACACACACACACACACACACACATCAGAGAGAGATAGAGAGAGAGAGAGATGATGATGATGATGATGATGATGATGATGAAACGTTTTATTCAGGATAAAATATGCGTATCTTCCAAACTGTCCTGCTACTCTACACATATAAAAATACATCAGACGATACAGCAAAAGATAAAACACATATAAGTAAAAAGACCCATTCCCCCCCCCCCCCCCCCCCCTTTCAGAGAAAAAAGAAAAAAAGAAAAAAAAAGAAATATATATATATATATATATATATATATATATATATATATATATATATATATATATATATATATATATATATATATATATATATATATATACACACACACACTCGTATGAACCTGACATATTAATGCAGACAGTCGAACTATTACATAACCTGCAGCAATCTGCTGTGCTGGAGCAACATACTAAGCAGAAAGATAGAACATTCACAACGACAGCAAATATTTATGGACGCGAGCTCTGAAGATAGATAACTTTGAAATAGACTTTAAATGAGAGGGCAAATTATTCCATGACTTAGCACCGGAAAATGATATGCTAGATTTGAAGATGTCGATTGTCGGTTTTGGGAGATGGAGTAAGCTGTTCCTTGTGTTCTCTCTATTCGTGTGTGAAAACAGCTCGCGGAGATAGGGGGGGGGGGGGGGCGGCATCGTTTAGAATTGTTTGCACAAGTAAGCATCTATTAAGTTCCAATTGTTTACTAAGTGGTAGGATATTAAGGGCCTTCAGTCTTTCATCAGTAGGGGACGAACCAGGAAGAATAAGCTTAATACCTCGCCGGTAAAGGGAATTAATTTTTTTCAAATGAATGTCTCCACAGCCGTCCCAGATATTGGAAGCATAATTACAATGTGTCTTGATGTGTGCGTTAAAGAATAGTTTTCGAGCATCAATGTCAACTATACGACTTAATTTGGATAATAAAAATAGATTCTTCGAAATAGTTTTACATGCAGTTTCTATGTGAGGCTCCCAGCTGAGCTGTTCGTCGACTGTCACTCCTAACAAACGATGTTTTGACACTTGCTCTATGGGCTGAGAGTGAAGGGACAGTTCAAGAGTTGCAAACCACGTTGATGCTTTTGGCGTGTCGTCACCAACATACTATTCGTTTTAGGAATACTAATAATCATATGATTTTCTTCACACCAAGTTGACACTTCATCTAAACTATGTTGGAGGACAGCGCTCACGGTTGAAACATTTTATCAGATACATGTAATGATGTATCATCAGCAAATAGTTCACAGTTTGTGTCGGGGTGTGATATTGACAGTGGAAGGTCATTTATAAAGATGTTGAATAATAACGGTTCTAGGGTGGATCCGCTGAGTATTTACCATTCAAGAACACTTTCTGCGTTCTGTCTAAGAGAGAGAGAGAGAGAGAGAGAGAGAGAGAATTACGTCATATTTGGAGTATGTCTGCGTGGTGACGGAGTTGCTTCTTTTTACGTCACCGCCACTGTCTTGACTTTCTCCAGAAGTCAAGGTTTATTACTGTTTTAATTTTTTCTAAAACGAATTAATTTTTGCTGAAGAAGTTGAAAGATGCACAAAGCTGGCTAACGAACTCATCCAATGTCTTTCTCCAAAATAGATATAGGAGAGAGAGAGAGAGATGAGAGAGAGAGAGATGAGAGAGAGAGAGAGAGAGAGAGATGAGAGAGAGAGAGAGAGAGAGATGAGAGAGAGAGAGAGAGAGAGAGAGAGAGAGAGAGAGAGAGAGAATTACGTCATATTGGAGTATGTCTGCATGGTGACGGAGTTGCTTCTTTTTACGTCACCGCCACTGTCTTGACTTTCTCCAGAAGTCAAGGTTTATTACTGTTTTAATTTGTTCTAAAACGAATTAATTTTTGCTGAAGAAGTTGAAAGATGCACAAAGCTGGCTAACGAACTCATCCAATGTAGTCTTTCTCCAAAATAGATATAGGCCTATCGGGTCACCTGCATGCTCTTCTGAAAGCGCGACGATGTGTGTGTGCGTGTTAGTGCGTGCATGCGCGCGCGCTCCAAACATCTCCAAGAGACATAGATCCCCATGCGCTCTCTTGCAGATGCACGCATGTTTGTGTGTGTGTGTGTGTGTGTGTGTGTGTGTGTGTGTGTGTGTGTGTGTGTGTGAGAGAGAGAGAGAGAGAGAGAGAGAGAGAGAGAGAGAGAGAGAGAGAGAGAGAGAGAGAGAGAGAGATGATGAATCTTTATTTATTCAGGATAAAGCTATTAGGCAACTCAATGCCTGTCTTACAAGCTGTCCTGTAAACAAACAACATAACAGGAAAATAAACATAGCATGCAAATAATAACAATAATAATAATAAGAAGAAGAAAAACTACGGAAAAAAAACAAACACAATAGGTGAATCAATGAAAGGGGGAAAAAAAACGTATTGGAGAAGTAGTAACTGCCACCAACACAAAAGTAAGAGAAATAAATGAGTGCATAGCATTAATATTATACTCAGCTAAGACAGTGTCAAAGAATCAGCAGCATCAAGAGCATATAGCGACACCGACAAGACCAAGGATTATCAGTTTACAAATGTAAGGAGAAAGAGAAAATACTTGACTTTCACGTGTTATCAACAACAATACTCTGATATGGCAAACTGTGAAGTCAGGCTGAATGGAAGTGCGTTCGCAAAGCTCGTTTAAAATGGGTTTTACCTGAACATGATTTAATGTTCAATGGCAATGAGTTCCAGACAAAACTGCCCGAAAATAGAAGGCTTGACTTGTAGAGATCTATCCTGGGTCGGGGTAAATGAAGCAAGCCATGTCTCGTGTGTAGCTGATGCCTAGGGCTGAAGTTAAATAGCGCGCACAGATACTCGGGGACTTGATAATGAAATATTTTGTGCATGAGGACGCATTTGTTAAATTTGAGTTGTTCCTTCAGTGGAAGCAGGCCAAGAGATTTTATCTTTTGGTCTGTGGAAGTAGGGTGTGGAATAATTATTTTAACTGAACGACGATATAGCGAGTTGACTTTTTTAATATGACGTTCGCTGCATTCGTCCCACAAAGAGGACGCATAATCACAGTGGCTCTTAATGTGCGCGTGAAAAAACAATGTACAGCACTTTGTACTAAGAATATGTCTAAGTTTAGAGAGCAGAAATACATTTCTGGACAAGGTTTTGCACAAACTGTCAATATGCGACGACCAATTGAGCTGGTCGTCAAGTACAACTCCCAGTAGGCGGTGCTTGGATACCTGTTGGATAGGTTTATCACCAAGTGAAAGTATCAAAGGGGCAGGACGTAGCTGATGCTTTTGGCGGGTTGTTATCAACATGCTTTTGGTTTTAGAAGTACTGAGGAGCATGCGATTATGCGTACACCAATCTAACACTTCATCAAGACTTTGCTGGAGGATACAATTTAGCGTCATGAGACGATCGTCTGATGTATGCAGCGTGGAATCGTCAGCAAAGAGTTCGCATTTTACCGTAGGATTTGAGATGGAAAGAGGCAGGTCATTGATGAATAAAGAAAATAAAAGAGGCCCTAGGATAGATCCTTGGGGAACACCGTGCCTCACTATACCTTCTTTCGAATACCTTCCGTTCGAGTACACCTTCTGTCGGCGGCAACTTAGGTAGGATGAGAAAAACGCAATAGAGTTCAAATCAAACTTATACACTGAAAGTTTCTTTAAAAGAATGTTGTGATCGACTAAATCAAATGCTTTGGTTAGGTCCAGAAAAACTGCACCATTTAATTTGGAATTATTGATTGATGAGAGCCAAGAGTCAACGATGTGAACGAGTGCAGTATGGCACGAGTGTTTAGGTCGAAAACCGGACTGAAGAGATAGGAGTAGGCGTTGATTCTCCAAGAATTGGAGTAGGTGCTTGTGAATGTGTCTTTCAATTGGCTTCGATAATATTGATAACACTGAAATAGGACGGAAATCGTTTGGACTTTTGGGATCTTTACATTTGGGAATGGGGACAACTTTAGCATCTTTCATGGCATCTGGAAAAATACCTTGGGTGATAGAAAGGTTGAATATAAATGTCAAGGAGTCAGCTGTGTATGGAAGTGACAATTTCAGTACCATGTTATTTATTCCATCCAGGCCACACGATTTACTGGTTAGAGTAGAAATATACTTACCAACTTCAAACACTGTCATAAGAGGTATGGAGAAGGACGCACCTGCTGCAGACTCACAGTGTGTGCGCAGTTTAGCAGAACAACTGTAACTATCACTGCAAGTGGGAAAAGACTGTACAAGGGACTCAGCGATATTTAAAAAATGGGAATTGAAGTCGTCTGGATCCATGCCTAGAGATGTAGCAGCAGGGATGGAACTTTTCCGCTTAGTAAACAAATTGATTGCATTCCAGACACTTCGGGTATCTTTACCCTCTGCGATAACTTTTTCCGCAAGCGTTTTCTGTGCTTTTCTAACTAAGGATTTTACAAAATTACGTTGTTTTTTAAAATCTGCAAATTTTTTCTGCCGTTTTAAGTCATCTCTTATTTTCATCGCATGAATAATGTCGTTTGACAACCAAGGCGGAAGGGTAGGGTTTTTAATTCGTTTAGTCCTGAGTGGGGCATGTTTATCTAGGACCCAAAGAAACAGCTTGTACCAAAGCGTTAGGGCTTCATTGGGATCATTAGTGTTATAAATAAGGTGAAAGGGCATGTTCGATAGGTCTCGAAGAAAGTCATCAGTGTTGAATTTTTTGTAAGACCTGTAGGTGATAGTAGTGTGTTGTTTGTGCTGGGGTTTATCACGTTTAACTGAAAGATGAAAACAAGTAGGAAAATGATCACTAATGGCTACATTTGGCACATGGACGTTCTTGACAGCAGATACATTTGTAGTGTAGATGTGGTCAATCAATGTGGCGGATGACAAAGAAACTCGTGTGGGAGACCGAACCATCTGTTGCAGGCCAAATAATGAGGTGGTGTAATTCCACGCCGCATGACCAGTCGTGAGAAGGTCAATATTAAAATCGCCTAGAAGGTGTATGTCTTTGTTGTTACGTAATTGCACCTTATCCATCATGGTAACAAAATCATCATACCATGAAAATGTTGCTGAAGGGGTGCGATAAATAAAACCGATAAGTGTGGGGGAAGATTTATCGCATTTCAATTCAAGAAATAAACTTTCCACGTGACTAGACTCTAAATCCATACGGCGGGTAACGTATTGGCGGATAGAGTTATGAAGGTACACAGCTATACCTGTATGACCAGCAGATGATGCATCTCTACGGAATATAGTATAATTATGAATGGAGATCGAGTCGTCACTAATATGTTCTCTGAGTCTAGACTCCGTAAATCCAAATACATGAAAGGGTTGGGGTTGTGAAAGTAAAACAGTGGCGTCGGGCACTTTGTTGTATAAATGATAGATGTTAAGATGCCCTATTCGTAAATCTTGCTTTTGCAGCGAACACTGGGGTACAGTTGGGCTACAGGCAGGCATGATGAATGAACACGTTAGCGGAAAAATGTGTACGAAATTCAAATAAGAACAAATGAATGCGTATGAACGCTAACAAAGTTAAACAAAATACAGGAGAAACTACAGAGCTGAAATTTAAGCTCTGTCACTGTCTCTGTAGGCAACGTCACTCCCCACGTCGGGGAAATAAAGTTTTGATACGTTCTGTAGGCAAATGAGTCACTGATAATATACCTTATCTGCGATATAAATACCGGCTCCTTAGCGTCACGTCCCGCGTAGGGGAAATAATGTATCGTGACGTTCTGAAAAGCGATTGAAATGAGACACTGATATTAGACCGTACAAAAAACGATAAAGACATAGGCTCCTTTGCTATAACAAGAAGAGTCTATTACCTCAGGTTTGTCTCTGCAGGCAACGTCACTCCCCACGTCGGGGAAATAAAGTTTTGATACGTTCTGTAGGCAAATGAGTCACTGATAATATACCGTATCTGCGATATAAATACCGGCTCCTTAGCGTCACGTCCCGCGTAGGGGAAATAATGTATCCTGACGGTCTGAAAAGCGAATGAAATGAGTCACTGATCGTAGACCGTATAATATACGATAAAGACATAGGCTCTTTCGCTATAACAAGAAGAGTCTATTACCTCAGTTTTGAAAGAAACGGAAAATGCAGGAAGATAATGATCGTCACACACTATACACAGAAGCAAATTCGGTGCACGAAATAAATCCAAAAGGCTAATCAATTAATACGCTATAGATTCAATGTCGGACACTAAACAGTTTGCCAGATTGTTAGATTCAGACGTCAGAAAATGATCACGGTGTGATGCTCCATCTAATGAGTGTGGGCAATATATGAGAGTGAAGGTGGGTGCCACACTGGGTGGCTCCGTCGACTCACAGCAGAGAAGCGAGGGAGACAACATATGGACTGATAAATACGACAATTACACATCATGGTACGCCGCGCAGGTCGTCTCCGTCGATACGCCAGAACGAATCGAGGGAGACAGTGAGCGTGGGTTGAGAATGTCACTGTACTCAGGCAAGGGATGATGAGTAGACCACACTGTTTGTCCCCATCGATCCACCGATGAGAATCGAGGAAGGCAACCAGGGTGGGTTCACACTACAATGCACTCAGACGAGGGTCTCATAATGCCGCCCCTGATATTCTGGACAGGTGATGTAGGAAACACGCTGCGAGGTCATTGACTGGGGATAATGTGGGGTGGGGATGAGGGGAACGTTATAGCTGAGTTCAATGGGCAGGTGACCGTTACGGTGCAAGCCTCCTAGAGGCGCCACGGGGGGTCCGTATTGCAGGGGGTCGTCACACAGAGTTGGCCGCAGTCCAGGCTGGTGGGCAAAGCTAGACCGCACAGAGGGCAGGGTTGCACGAGCAGTGGACCTAAGGTTGAAAGCAAGTCGCAAGGCCCCCTCAGTGCTTGGATGGAAATTATCATACTGTCTGTAGAGCAGTTTACGTGGGGCCCCACCACGAGACAGAAACACTGGCACGTTGTCAATGTACAGAGCCCTCGCCTGATCACACGCCGCCATCAGGTTCCTGTTGGAAGGTATGATGGCATTGTTGGCGGGGTGTCGACCAAAAGCAGGCAGGACAGACGACATTTTGACGGCGGCGCATGAAAACTTAATTTTGACTAGTGTGAGGAGTTTGGCCCAGGTGTCCACACTGATCACTTGTCGGCGTTTGCATGTGTTGATGCCGACATGCAGCACGGCTAAAACAATGTGCGGTGCAGGAGGCTGCATGTCGAGCCACGCCATCAATTCAGCAATGGACATCCCCGGCACGCAGATCTTCTGCAGAGGTACAGTCGGTGATACAATCCTGCTACCCACTTCTCGCAAGATTGAATCACCTATTAGCACAGCAGGGACCCCAGGCCAAATCCTCTCTTTGGTCAAGACGTCGGCGGGGAAGGGGTGATCCTGATGTTGACTCTGATTGGGGCGGCACGTGTTGCGTAGCGACCCCGTGCCTGTGTCTTCGGCCTGATCGTTCTTGTTGCCGTCAACAGAGAGGGCAGCAAAGCGATTGGACACAGGCACGGCGCCGGCGACTACAACGTCACGGTATGAGGCTCGGCCAGTGTTGTGTGCGGGCTGGCTCGGCGAGGGAGTGGAAGGGGTGAGGCCGGAGTTTTCAATGGATAAGGGGGAAGCCATACCAACTGAGCGAATAGTCTTGGCAAGGTTGGTGGCAGGCGGGGAATGGTCCGCGGGAACGGACCGTCGGGGCTGAGATGAGGCTAGGGATGGGCCAGGTTTGGTTGACAACAGAGTGCAACCCGTATGTGTATCTGTAATCTGCTTCGTGGTAGGCGGGGAAGTGATGCGCAGGGAAGTGAAGATTTTGTTGTGGTCACCAAGCTGAGACCTGAGTTTTTTGTTTTCAGCCTCCAGTGACTTGACACGACAACTAAGCTGTTCAAGCTGCTGCTGGAAATCGGCCTTGATGTCTCGAATCTCAATCCGGACCAGCTCTCTCACCTCCTTCTGTAAATCATACACTGCACACATGGCCGTGTCGTGCTGAGAGCTGATCGCAGCACCGAGACTATCAACAACACGGCCAAGTTCCGTTAGCTTCTTGGCCGTGTCAGCTTGGAGCCTGGAAGTTGACGGTTGCAATGCAGAACAGGTGTCGGGGAGAGGGGGGCAACCGCCCGGGCTGTCACAGTGGTAACTGGCCGCAGATGGGGTGGCGTCACAGGAACAGCCACTGTGGTCCAAGCTGGCTGAAGCAACATCGGCACCGCCAGTCACGCTGATTGAGTCTGCACTGTCAGTCATATCAGTGGCGCTGTCTTGGACATGATCGTTATTGGCACTTCCTTCTACCTGCTCAAGACCTACACCGACCGTGTCCGTTGCGCCAGTGTTAGTGAGCTGTGAGCACATAGTGGCGCATGGTGGCAGTGCTCGTTGATCAGGCGATACACCAGACATGCGATAAGTGGGGAGGAGTAGGTTCACGACTGACCTCAGTTTGTCGAATTCCTCTTGCACCCAGTCCACACACGCCTTCCCCTGAACTAGAATTGTGCCCGTGGTATAGTAGATGGAGATTTTCAATAGTTTATTTCCATCTAGCGAGAGATCAAGCACAGATTTAAAAAGCTCAGGAGGAAGGTCAATGGCCAGGGGGTGGTTGAGGGAGAGC